>VUQS01047162.1:6548-24696 GCA_015108495.1 Heterochromis multidens
TGTGGGGACCTGAGGACTATGTCATCCCCCCACAGGTGAGAACACTCATAATAATTCAGACTGGGGAAAAGGCATGCACTGTTGATGAGACTTTAACATCTTATCTCTAAAATGTATTTTGTCACTATTGTCATTTCATACAGGGTGAAGATGTTCTGTTTATTGTAACCAGATTCTTAGAGACGCCAAACCAGAAACTGGGTTACTGTGCTGAGGTGAAAAGATTTTGATTTCACTCTGATTCACTGACTCTGCATATTCGACTACAATGGTGGTATTTATAACTTTAACTGCACCCAAAGACGTGGCTGTAAAAAAGTTCATTGTTTTCATATTTGATGAATGGCAGCAGTGATGATCAGGCTGTTGTCTCAGATTTAATTGCAGGTCATATAACAGACTCTGACCCAAAGAAACTTTTGCCATCATATATAACAGTACAATTTTACAGAAAGAAATTCTTTTAACTTGCTTTGGTTTTACCAGCAACAGAATATCCTACTGATTTCACTTTCACTTACTCTAATTTACTGTAATCTTGTACATGTCAACCAGTTTTTTCCAGCATGCACCACACCACAGACGGTTTCAACACAAACAATGAGTTTTGTCTGACGCAAGTTTCCTCTTGCAAGTGTAGGATAAATAGTGTGTCATACTGTGTTGCACTTTGAAGAGACTTTATTTACTATTTAGATTTCTTCTTCATTTTTTCAGTTACTTATAGAGACAGACATCTTTCTCAATAAATGATTACATGACATAAGTAGCACCCTAAAGTGCCAGGATGCATAAGAATCATATTTCATAAAACTGTTACACCATTTTATCAGTGAAATCTAGCTTGTATGGTAGCAGAGAACTGCAGTCTACATTTTCCTCATACCTCTAACTCATTTTGTAACTTCCATCATCATCCTATGAGTGTGTGTGTGTGTGTGTGTCATTGTTCATCATTTATTTTCAACTACTGTGTTCTCTTAGATCCAAACATATAAAAACTCATCATGCAACATGTGACAGTCGTATACAGTAAAGTACCACTAAAGCAGAACTTTTCTGATCTGCCACAAAAAAGGCACAGACATGCCACCATTAAACACCCCAAACTTCATTTGACTTTCATATCAGTGGTGTTGCTAAAAGACAGAAACCTCTTACTTTTATTTGAAGCCATTCTTGGATGCTAACAGGTTCTGACTGTTTTAAATATACTGAAAGTTACATTTTGTGTTATATTTGTATACAGTATTTCCGTTCCTCAGCGTGGGTCTGTACAGTAATTATACCCATCCCATTTTCATGAACACAAAGTATCTTAAACCCCTTAGTCTTACATTCTGGCAAAAATGTTCATTTGGTATCAACGATACCCTAATTAGAATTTGGTGGTCAAAGGTCACTGTGACCTCGCAAAACACTTGTGGGACAATAACTGAACATTTCATATGTTAATTATGACAACAATTTAGCAAAAATGTCTAATAAGATAAAATAATCAAATGGTTACCTTTTAGGTTGAATAGTGTGTAAAAACACTTTCCTGTCCAATAGTCAATCTCATATCTAAGGTGCCATATTTTACATTTGGTTGAATACTGAATTGGTGACCGTAATCTTTGGTGTTTAAGTGTTAAATTCCTGTTCAGTCTTTTTCTTTAATAACAGATTATGTGACAGGTAGTCAAAATTATGACACAAAAAGTAGGAAAAGTGTTGCAATAATACAATATAACAAGGCAAAATTATTAAGTTCCAAAAACTTTCTCAGAATTCTGACTTTGTAACTCTTGTATTTTTTAACTTAAATTTTCTCTTATATCAGCCTTACTTAGACATATCCTACTATTTAGTTTCGTTTTTTGACTTTGCCTCTGCCCTTTTTTTGTGCTCAGAGTCCCAAAGTGCTCAATGCCCACTGCCGTGTTGATGAGGACTGCAAAGAGAAAATGATGGTGGTGGCTGGTCATGGTGAGAAAGAAACGTGCTGATTTTAAATCATGATTCTGAAACATGATTTGGGTTGAAATTTTGGAAATTTGAAGCAGAAACTCAAATGAATCACCATCTTTTCACATGATCAGCTGGATGACTTTAAACTGTCTTATTGTTCCCATTGTTAAAGGAGTCATGAGCGGCCGGTGCTTAAGAAAAGATGGAAACTCCACTGGGACCTGTGAAATCTTCGGCTGGTGTCCAACTGAAAAACACTTCAAACCACAGTAGGGACAAATATGAAATTACTGATCCTTCTTTCTCTATGTTATTTTTTTAACCATTAGTGTGCACAAACATTCAGGCAAACCATGTGCGCTTGTCATTTATCAGTTCAATACAAAAGGTTTGGCATTGAAACTAAACTGAGGATGCTTTAAGACTTGTTTTTCATACAATTGGTGTGCAGGTCAGTTATTCTAATCATTTTAAGAACGAGGCAATGAGAGAACGTCCTTCTGTGCATTTAGACCCTCTGCTGCAGAACTCCTCTAGTCTCTGAAGATACACACATTAGTCTGCCTGTCGTTTTAGGTTGTGCTGCAAAATGAATTTGGACTGATCAGAGACCTACCTGGTGTATGGGATGGTATTGCAGGAACGTTGAAAGTTATAGCAAGATTTCTTATGAAAGACTCACATTCATTTTAAATAATTTACTAGGCCTCGTAGTGGGTATCAAGCTGTGCTGTCATAGATCTGCTGAGATCCTTGAGAGGTGTCACTGCCCTGACCTTACCTCTATACTCCACTGAACTCTATACTCCACTGAAGTTAAAACTGCAAGCAACTGAGACTCTCAGCTGCACGACCCAGTCTTATAGCAGCATTGTATCAGCTCACATTAAACTGCACTGGATGATAGATGGGCTCATTGCCCACTCAGTAATCCAACCACAATCCCTCTGTATCTGCTACAGGGAACTTTAGATTTCTTGACCTCTTTTAATTTCCAAATTATTTTCTTATACATTCATTCATATATTTATATTTACTTACATTTATTTAATTTTTTTTCACAGAAAGCCTTTGCTAACAACTGCTGAAAACTTCACCATCTACATCAAGAATTTTATCCAATTTCCTAAATTCTCATTTTCAAAGTAAGTCCTCTTCAGCATTTACTACACCTCCATGTATTTTTTGATTAACTGGAAATTGTAAGGAGATCAAACCCATAAATATGTGTTTCTTAACTCTGAGGTCCAACATCCTTGAAACAACTAATCGATCCTACTTGAGGAGATGCAGATATGATGAGAAGCATTACCCCTACTGCCCCATCTTTCGCCTGGGAGACATTACGAGAAGAGCTGGATACAACTTTCAGGACATGGCCACATTTGTTAGTATTATACTGTATTTGTTCAAGATTTAGTTAATGTTATATAACTTTAAATGTTAAACCTTACTGTCTAACACACACTGAGCTTTATACCCAAAACAATTGTTATGATGCCTGAATCCATGACTTAAAGGATTTTTTTGTACTTAGTTATTGTTATTAGCCATGACTTTTCCCCATTGTTCATGGGAGCAGTTGTGAGACAACAGAAATGCCTACTGAACAAAGTTTCTCATGCTTCCTAATAATGAACAGATGCTTAACCACTTTATTAGGTACACCAGTTCAACTGGCTGCTAACACAGATATCTAATCAGACATGATCAAGATGACCTGCTGAAGTTTAAACCGCGCATCAGAACGGGGAAGGAAGATTTAAGTGACTTTGGTTGTTGGTGCCAGACCGGCTGGTCTCAGTATTTCAAAAACTGCTGATCTACTGGGACTTTCCAGCACAACCATCGCTATAGTTTACAGAGAATGGTCCGAAAAAGAGAAAATATCCAGTGAGCGTCAGTTCTCTGGGCAAAAATGCCTTGTTGTTTCCAGATGTCAGAGGAGAATGGCCAAACTGCTTCAAGCTGATGGGAAGGCAACAGTAACTCAAAATAACTACTCGTTACAACCAAGATATGCAGAAGAGCATCACTGAATGCACAAGACACCAAACTACAGCTATCAGAGCAGAAGACCACACTGGGTGTAACTCCTGTCAGCAAAGAACGGGAATCTGAGGTTACAATTCAGACGTGCTCACCAAAGTTAGACAATAGATGTTGCCTGGTCTGATGAATCTAAATTTCTGTTGCAACATTCAAATGGTAGAGTCAGAATTTGGCATAAACAACATTAAAGCATGGATCCATCCTGCCTTGAATCAGTGGATCAGGTCGGTGGTGGTTTAATGTGTGGGGGATATTTTCTTTATTTTCTCTACGCTGGGCCCCTTAAATCCAACTGAGCATTGTTTAAACACCACAGCCTACCTGAGTATTGTTGCTGACCACGTCCATCCCTTTATGACCACAGTGTACCCATCTTTTGATGGCTGCTTCCAGCAGGATAACACACTATGACACAAAGTTCAAATCATTTCACACTGGTTTCTTGACATGACACTTAGTTCACTGTACTTAAATGGCCTCCACAGTCACCAGATCTCAATCCAATAGAGCATCTGTGTGATGTTATAATGTCAATATGGACCAAAATCTGTGAGGAATGTTTAAAAACTAAAGTTTTATGTGTAGTTGTGTGTAAACAGGCTAAACATCACCAATGGAATGAATGCAAGTAAGCAAAAATTAAATAAATACATTTTAGAATCGTTATATTGTCAAATTTTGGCTGGCTTTTTAGGGTGGTTCTGTTAGCATAGCGATACAGTGGGACTGTGACCTCGACAAAGCTACCGCTCACTGTAATCCAGAGTACCATTTCACTCGCCTGGATGCCACTGTCTCCAATAAGAGCATCGCAGCAGGAGTAAACTTCAGGTGAGGCTCACTGTACATCGTCTTTGTTATTTACAACATGTGAAAGGAATAAAGGAGAGAGGCATCTGAAAGTCTTTAACTATTCTTAACTGCCTAAAGGTTTATTTTTGTTTATATTCTTTTTTTTTCTCTCCAACAGAAAAGCAAGATACTTTAAAAATGCTGCTGGTGAAAGCTATCGATCTCTGTATAAACTCTATGGCATCCGATTTCACGTCCTGGTATATGGGAAGGTATGAAAAATGCAGAAGAGAAAGAGTGAACGCATAAAATAGTGCTGTAGCATTATGATGAGACCTGCTTTAAGTAATAAAGGCATTACTTATAACGCCAAGACAAAAACACTATTAATAGGAGGAATTTTAGAGCATTGTCTCTTTTTGGAAGAACTGATATTAGGAAGGATTTAAAACTGCAATCTGGTCTCTTTAAAAAAAAAAAATTCTAATATAAATTGATATAAAATCACAGTCAAACACATATGTCTTGTATTTCTACTCTCCTCCATAGGCTGGAAAGTTCAGCATTGTCCCCACAGTCATCAATATTGGTTCAGGACTGGCTCTGTTTGGAGCTGTGAGTACCATTAATAATTAATTAAACATGTTATTAAAAGAAGTGCACGGGATCTTTTTTATTATTATATTTTTTATATATTTTGCCAGATGTGAGAGTCACAGAACTGAATAAAATTTTGTTTAACAGGGAACCTTCGTGTGTGACATCGTCCTTCTCCACTTTACGAAGAAGAAGAAGTTTTACCGAAAGAAGAAGTTTCAAGTCTTATCAGACGCACCACACAAGTACAAATGCATGAGACTTCTTTGTCTTTTTTCCATATAGAAAGGACCACAGTGTGTATGTATAGAGAAGAGTATAGAGCTCCAATAACTCCACTCCACTTTTAATTCAGCTTTGATTTTTGATTTTGATTTTTTAAACCTGTCCGGCAGTTTTAGCAAGCAGAACCATGGTCTGAATGCTTTGTTGTGCCAAACACATTTGCTTTGCCAAGAGGAGTGCTATAGGTTCTCTATAGGGTCCTCTTGTTAGTCTTTTTATTTTATTTTATTTATTTTATTATTCACATTGTTATCTTGTTATTTTAAAAGAGCTGACAGAGGGTGAGGGCAAGGTTGGCGAAAGAGAGGAGAAGAGATGAGAACATAAAGACAAGAAGGAGGAGGAATAGAATAGAATATGATGCGTTAAATTTAAAAAAGTGTTTAAAACGAGCTTAACCTTAAACATCTGCAGCAGTAATACTGATCCATATAACCCTGATGGGGAACATTTTGCTGGAGAATAATTAAAATTGTATTTATTTAGTTATTTATTTATTTTTCATTTTGTTTTATCTGCTTTAATCGGCATTATTATACCAGATAAAACGCTTGTTGTAGCAAAGATAAAAAAGCATTCTGTAGTTCCACCCACATCCGATGTTGATTTATGGCTAAAAATACATCTCCTTTAATGACAAGTTAAAATGTTCTTGACTAGTGCATTTTTGGTGTGATCTGTGGTTAATTTCCACTTCTTTAATATTTGTCCCAACAGGTCTTCGATCTGCAGAATCGGCACCGTGAAACATGTGAACAGCACAGTGGAAAAGGATGATCACAACAGCGTGACAGTTCAACTCAAAGCTGTACATACGTCATGTCCTCACCTCATTTCCCAGGTTTAACCATAAAACATTTTAGCAACATTATCTGAAACTGACATTCTTGAACAAAGACCAAGTTTACTGAACCTTTGGTTGTTTACTTTTTATGACTGTGATTTTTTTTTTAAATTTTGTTATTTTAGAGAATTCAGTTCAGTTCAGGGTTATTTATTTAGCGCTAATTCACAACAACAGTCACCTCAAGGTGCTTTATACTGTAAGAAAAAGACTCTACAGTATTGGAGAAAACCCCAACAATCTTTAACAGGGAACCAATGAGGATGTTTCTAATTTTAGAGATATTGCGCAGACGAAAGAAAGCAGTCACACATATTTGTTTAATGTGCTTGCTGTCGGACATATCCTGGTCTAAAATGACTCAAAGATTCCTCACAGGTAATCCCATCCAGAGTAAGTATCTGGTTAGACATCATGTTTCCAAGATTTTTAGGGACAATTATAATAATCTCAGTTTTGTCTGAATTTAGGAGAAGAAAATTATGGGCTATCCAGACCTTTACATCTTTAAAACATGCCTGTAGTTGAACTAATCAATTTGTATCATCTGGCTTCATAGATCAAGCTGAGTATCATCTGCATAACAGTGAAAATTTATGCAGTGTTTTCTAATAATTTTGCCTAAGGGGAGCATGTATAATTAGCTAGGAAAGATCAATAGGAGAGAGTCTAAATACATATCAGCAGTTATTAAAGTTGCTGTACTTAATGATATGCCTGTGTGATACCTGTGAAGATTTTTTTCTGTAATGGTTAAATTTTTATTTGTGAAGAAGTTCATGAAGTCATTACTAGTTAAATGAATACTCGGCTCAACAGAGCTCTGACATTTTGTCAGCCTGGCTACAGTGCTGAAGAGAAACCTGGGGTTGTTCCTGTTTTCCTCTATTACTCCTCTAATAGTAAGCTTCATGGAGGGTTTTTTTATAGATCAAAAAATTATTTTTTAAATGCCAAATGAAGATCTTCTAAATGAGTACAACACCATTTCCTCTCCAGCTTATGAGTTATCTGCTTTAAGGTGAGCATTTGTGAGTTATACCAGGTAGTCAAAACTCTGTGATTTGTTGCTTTCTTTTTCAGAGGAGCCACAGTATCCAGCATCATATGCAGTGAGATTGTAAGACTATTAACAGATAATCGGCCTCTGTGGGAGTAAAGTTTAGGTGGCAGCTCTGAATTGTATTGGCACATGGTATTGAAGAACATAACAAAGAAGGAAGCACTTCTTTAAATTTTGTTACAGCACTACAGAAAGAATTGTTTTTCCAGTGATGTGTAATCCATTATTGTAAAATTAAGTGTTATTAAATGTTCAGTTTCTATTCTAGTTTAAGCACCTTGAGGCAACTGTTGCTGTGATTTGACACTATATAAATAGAATAGAACTGAATTGAATTGAATTGAATTGAATTGAATTGAATTGAATTGAATGCCACATGTCAGGACAAGATTCAGAGTGTGATTAAAAACAGTGAGTTGGCTCATTTACATTTTGAGAAAAGTCGCTTGAGTCTAATAATGAACTAAGTGCAGTGCTGAAATCACCAACTATAATTATTTGATCTGAACTGAGCACTAAATAAAACAAAAAGTCTGAGAAATGGGATAGAAACTCTGAGTAAGAGCCAAGTGGACGATAGATAACAAATAAAACAGTTTTTTATGTTTTCCAGTTATGGTGTGCAAGGCTAAGAGTCAGGCTTTCAAATGAATTAAAACTCTGTCTGGGTCTTTGGTTTATTACTAAGCTAGAGTAAAGGTTGCTGCCATTCCTCCTCCTCAATCTGTGCCTCGAGGATTCTGATCATTAGTGTAACTCAGGGGTGTTTAAGCTAATTTGTTCTGTGAAGCAAAATAGATCAATATTTTGATCAATTATTAAATTATATACTAACACGGACTTTTAGGGAAGAGAAGAGAGTGACCGTTACACATGTTCAAGATTGTGTGAAGAATAAACAGATTAAAATCACAGGAAACCATGCAGAAAGGCTGGACTGCTTATGTTTGATTTTCAGTGATAAATACTGGATACATCATACGTGAAATTAGCACTGAGTGTTAACTTTTACCACATTGCCTTTTTCATACTTTATGTGATTTGTAAAATGAAGATTTGTATAAGAAATTGTGTGTTGTTTCTATCACACCTTTTTTGTTACTTTCTTGATGTGATCTTTTGTACTGCCTAGGTCAGAGCAGTCCATACACTGCTCCCATGTACACACACAGACGCAGTGAAGACATGAGCTGCTGTGTGACAGTTGAGCAGTTCTTGTTTATAGATTGTGTAAATATTGCAGCATAGTGACAAAGTGTTGTTGAAATGAAATCTTGACAGTGTGCCAGCACCAAGTGCAACTCAGACTATTACATTAGGGACCATCAGTGGGTTTGCAGCAAAGTGACATGCACTAACTTTGAAGAGTAAATTCAAGAAAAGAATTTGATTTAGTTTTATTTCTGATAAAGCAAAAAGCAGGTCCTGCATTACCTAACAAACATATTTGCTTTTTTTTCATTCATATTTTTTAACAGTTTATGAAACAAATACATTAACTTTTTCTGTGCATGTTTCTGTTACAAAAGAGAGAATTAAGTATTCAAGTAAACAGTCATCCTTTTTTCTCTCTGCTCCATTCTTACCTTTATTAACTTTTTTTAAGTTGCACTGGTATGCATTTTACATTATCTATGGCATTAAAACAGCAGATGGGAATGTTGCTCTGCAGTACTTTACTAATAATTTTTATACATCAGTTGACTGTGATTTGGAAGTAAATTTTTATGTATACTTCACATACATAAAATATACATTAAAAAAATATGTCTGTGTATAATTTTAATGTACTTAAAAAATAAATATAATGAGTTTAATCTGAATTTTTTTGTAATATTAAAAAAATTGCGCACTTAATATGAATTATGTACATATTATGTTCATAGAAGCTTCCACAATATTAAATACTTTGGTAATATTAAAAAGCACAGCGGGCACATTAAGTAGTTCAGAATTCACTAAACACAAACACAACATCAGGATTTTTGGTCACAAACTGACAAAATACTGAGCCCTCATTTCTCAGGTTGGATTAATGGAAAACACACTTTAGCTGCATGTCTCCTTTGTTGCCTACAGATGGCACTGAAGGACAACTTCACTGCTGTGCCACCTTCAGAAACACCACCTCTACGAGAGCATGCACAGTATTTCTATATGGTAGAATAGTAGAACAACTCATTCTAATGGCACGGTTATTTAGATACCAATGACTGTTTTTTCCCAACAGCAGTTTATAATAAAATTCTTGGTCAGCAAACTTTTGTTAAGATGGTCAAAGGATGGTCATCCTTGTTTCTCTAAAGGGGTTCTCATTTGTCTTTGATGCTGTTTTCTCAAGTGTCAGTTCAGGTTTTCAGGGAAAAGAGCAAAACTGCAGGTCCTCAGACCTGAGGAGTCCAGATGTCAGCCAATGACCAGGAGACGAGGAAGTACAGAAGACACCAAAAACAAATGCTTGGGGGCAGCACAGCAATGATTAATGCATTAATTCAGTTGTATAACAATGTGATATACACCAAGAATTATAATAAGATGCTATATTAGCTCTTTCAACATGACATTATAAGTCCTGTGTTATGACCCAAGATCATGTGGATCATATGTGTGTTTAGATGTGTGACTCCTCCCACCAGAGAATGTGGGTGTGGGTTTTTTCTCTCTCCTCCCTCCCAGGGGTGTGCCTGTGTGTTTGTGTCTTGACAGAGACAGATGCCTGCTGGGTGGCTGGGTTGAGTTGATTACTGTTCCCAGATTGGATAATTGGATGGACAGCAACCTCTTAACCGCCAGATGACAGCCGCCTTGCCCCTCTCCTCGTCTCCTCCAAACCTAAGAACCAGCCTGTGTTTTGCTAGTAGTTCTGTATGTTTCTGTGAGAATTCTGATCCAAAAATCGTTAGTGAGTGAGTAGTGTGAGCTAAATTGTGTGCTTAGTATCATTATTGCAAGCCACAAGCTTTTTGTAAATAGTTCTGTAAACAGATAATTGTGAACATTCATACACATTCATATATAGAGCACTGCAGCAGTTAATTAGGAGTGAGAAGCCATTTTTGTTGAAACCTTTTTTCTCTTGTTTATTGGTTAGGAGTTTAGGTCAGAGAACTGTCTTTAGTTTGCCTTTTATTTTCGATTAGGGAAGAAAAGGGAACATTAGAGACTTTTGTTTGTTGTTTTGGCACTGCTCACTACCGAAGCAAATAAACTGCTGCTCAGCATCATCAATTGTTCTGTGTTGCTGGCCTTCTTGGGAGTAGTTGGAGTGGGGAGTGGCATCTCATGTTATGTCCAGGTTACCCCTAGGCCCTAGATTGTGCTATTTGGCCACAAGAGGTTTGTTTGGAGGAGTAAAGGTGAGGCTTTCAAACCTAAGAACACTGTACCAGCTGTCAAGCATGGTGGTGGTAGCATCATTTTGCTGCCAGTGGTACTGGTACATTGCACAAAGTGGATGGAATAGTGAAAGAGGACTACCTCCAAATTCAACTTTCATACAGTTGGGTGTTCCAGCAGGATAGTGACCACAAACACACATCAAAATTGGTTTTGGAGTCTAGCATTAGGTTTCTGGAATGGTCTTCCCAAAGCCCCACCCTTAATCCTACTAAAAATTTGTGGACTATGCTTAAAAGCTGGGTCTATTTCAGGAAACCAACCAACTTAAATAAACTCTACCAATTCTGCCAAGAAGAGTGGTCAAATATACATCCAGAATTATGCCTTGTTGATGGCTACGAAAGTATCTGGTCGAGATGCAGCTTACTAAGGGACATTTAACCAAACATTAGTGGGGGTGTATGTATACATTTTAGCCTGTATATATACTTTTGACTTTTAGAGATTAGAGAAAATCTAAAATAAAATCAAACTTCTGCACCAAATTCTTGTTTTTTAAAGTCATTAAAGATGTATGCTGTACAATCATTTCACCCTGGAAAAAGAACAGTTCAAAGAAATTATTAAAAGCCCAAAATTACCATGGCATTCAGGCCCATGAAGAGTGGATGTAAATTTCTGACTACAACTGTACATGTAAGTATACATTAAAAATGCAATTCTAAATCACACAGTTAACTGTTTTCTAAAAACCATTAAAAAGCTATTTGTTCATGAGAAAGTTTTTTTTTGTTTTTTTTTAAAATATGATTTCAAGGCTGTCAACATGAATAAAGAAAAACTCCAAGCAGAGTAGAGCAATACTCCCACTACCACAGACAATGTAAATTGCCTACCAATTGAATCTTAAAAACAATTCAGCAGAGAAAAAAGGATGAATGTTTACTTGACAACTTGGATATATAATAATGTGCAACAAAGAAAAAAAACCTTCATGTATTTGTTTCAAAAGCTGTTAAAAATTATTAATGAAAAAATAAAATATATTTTTGAGGTAATGCAGGACCTGGTTTGTGCATTATCAGAGATAAAACTCTGAATCAAATTGTTTTCTTGAATTATCTCTTCAAACCTAGTGCATGTAACTTTGCTGCAAAACCATTGATGGTCCATCAAGAAAGTAAAAAAAATATGATACAAACAACACACAGTTTCTTATACAAGTTCATCTGAAGTTGCTCAAAATGACAAAGTATGAAAAAGGTAATGTGGTGGAATTTGACAAAAATCAGAACATGAGTTACACTGAACTGCTAAATGCCACTTTAATAGAATTAAACTATATGTTCTTCAGTGCTGCGATCATCCTATTCTGCTGTGATCTTTATGTGTTTTATGGTGCCCATTCTGCAGATCGGAGACCTGTTGTGACAAACATTCAAGAAATGCAAATTAACCACAGATCACACCAGAAATTCACTAGTCAAGAACATTTTAACTCATCATTAACAGAGGTGTTTATCCATAAATCTAATATCTTTAGCCATAAATCAACATTGGATGTGGGTGGAACTAGATAATGCTTTTTTATCTTTGCTACAAGTGTTTTATCTGGCATAATAATGTATAAAATGCAGTTATATCCCCTAAAAAGACTGTAACCACCAGAAATGCAATTTAATTATCTTAGTCCCCTGAAAATCAAATATCTACTAATATATGATATACAATGTGCACTACTTAGAATCCACATGCCTGTGCTCCCTTCAGCATTACACTTAATATAAATCAGCTAAGCATAATCTTCCTCTACAGGACAGCGTTTTTGTGTGCATCTGGGCCATTTCCAGTAATGCTGCTATTTTTAGATCACTACATGGAAGTCATGTTCTGATCACTTCACTAATGGTGGAGTTATGGAGCTTTTTGATTGAACTCTATATTATGCACTGGCCGATACACAATTCTGTGCTAATTTAATAACACGTGATTACACACAATGATAATCTGACAATCTGGTTATCATTTTACACATTAATGTTTGTAACATATCATGATACATGTTTCCAAGTCTCTCTCTGAGTCTTTGCTTTTGCCTTCTCCCTGCCAGTTGTTGCTTACTCTTTTTCTCTGTACTTCCAGACTCTCCCAGACCACCGCCTTAGTGTCCGGTCGCTCTTTGTAAATTCACCAGTTCATTGTATATAGTTCATTCAGTGTAAATAACCCTATTAGGCTTCACATCAATTGTGTGAGTCTGCCTTTTGGGTCCAGCCAGTTTTGACACAAAATCTTAAAGCATCCTCAGTTTAGTTGTACAAAACATGAAGGAACAGAGAAAGAAGGATCAGTAATTTTTAATTTTTAACTTTAAACAATGGGAATAATAAGACAGTTTAAACTCTTCCAGGTCATCACATGAAAAGACAGGATGCTGTGACATGAATGTGTCATAAGGGACCCAGTGGGACAAATGTAGGTTTTTGGTGCAAGAGTGTTTATTTGTAACGTGCAATGATTCTTTTTCCGACTTAGGCCTAGGAGCCATCCTACTCCCCCCCGCGAACAGGAGAGGAAATCAGCCAAGACCATCTGCAACCCTGGCCTATGGACCACCTTGAACTTAAAAGGCTGTAAAGCCAGATACCACCGGGTGATCTGGGCGTTGGCATCCTTCATGCGATGGAGCCACTGCAGCGGGGCATGGTCTGAGCAGAGGGTGAATAAGCGTCCCATGAGGTAATAACCAAGAGAGTCGACCACCCACCGGTTTGCCAGACACTCTTTTTCAACAGTGCTGTACCTGGACTCTCTCTCTCTGACAGTTTCTGGCTGATGTAAACCACGGGACGGTCGACCCCTCTTACCTGCTGGGACAAAACTGCCCACAGCCCTCTGTTCGAGGCAAATGTCTGCAGAATGAAAGGGAGGGAGAAGTTAGGAGTGTGGAGCAGGGGTTCCCCACAGATAGCCTCTTTCACCTGCACAAACGCTGCCTGGCACTTCTCTGTCCACTGGACCAGATCTGGAGCACCCTTTCGGGTGAGATCAGTTAAGAGGCTGGTCAGCTCCGCGAAGAAGAGCACGAACCAGCGGTAGTAGCCAGCCAGTCCTAAGAACCGCCACACCTTTTTTTTTGGTCATGGGATGCGGGCAGGATGCGATGGCTGCCATTTTCTCCATCTGAGGGCGCACCTGCCCGCCTCCCAGGTGGTACCCCAGATACTGTACCTCCCTCCGTCCAACCGCACACTTCTTCGGATTTGCCGTGAGCCCCGCCTGCCTCAAGGACTCTAGGACCACGGCCACCCGCTGTACATGCTCCGCCCAGGTGTCACTGTGGATGATGACATCATCCAGATAGGCGGCAGCGTATGACACATGTAGACGCAGCACCCGGTCCATGAGGCGCTGGAAGGTGGCCGGGGCTCTGAACAAGCCGAATGTAAATGTGACAAATTAGTACAAACCCTATGGAGTAGAGACAGCTCTTTTTTCCCTGGACTCTGTAGACGAGGGAATCTGCCAGTAGCCCTTGGTTAAATCCAGTGTCGTGATAAAACCAGCAGTGCCTAACCGGTCCAGGAGCTCGTTGACCCGGGGCATGGGATGAGCATCAAACTGTGACACCTCATTCACCTTGCGGTAATCCACACAGAACCGTATAGACCCATCTTTCTTCACCACAAGAACTATGGGGCTACACCAAGCACTGTATGACTCTTCTATCACTCCCATTTTTAGCATTTCAGCCAATTCATTCTGAACTATTTGTCTCTTGTGTTCAGGTAATCTGTAGGGCCATGAACGCACCGTCACACCAGGGCGCGTTTCAAAATGGTGCTCTATGAGAGAGGTGCGACCGGGCAGGGGGGAGAACACATCTGCAAAACGCTGTTGCAATGCAGCAACATCCACTCTCTGGGTCTGTGTGAGATGGTTATCACAATGGAGGGAGGCGGGAATGGGAGAATTTGGCACCTCCGGCCCCAACTCATCTCTGTCCTTAACCAGACTCACCAGAGAAGCAGTTTCAGCCTCTCTCCATGCTTTCAGGAGGTTGAGGTAATATATCTGTGTGGCTCCTCCCCTATCTGACCGCACCACCTCATAGTCAACGTCCCCCACTCGCCGTGCGACCACGAAGGGTCCTTCCCACCTGGCGAGTAACTTTGAGCTAGATGAAGGGAGCAATACAAGCACTTTGTCTCCCGGTGAAAATTGTCTGAGCCTAGCCCCTCTGTTGTACAGGCGCTGGTGACGTTCCTGGGCCTGGAGCAAATTTTCCCGTGATAACCTCCCCAACGTGTGTAGCTTTGCTCTCTGTCAGCGTCGGATGACCTCGCGTTACCACTGAGCGCAGCACACACTACAAGTCCCTATCGGTCATGAACGCATCCCCACACACTGCCAACAGGTTATTAAACCCCAGCCAGTCTGTACCCAGAAACAGGGGATGCGTCAGGCAGGAGCTATCCGTGGCCTTGACTCTGTGTTTTTCCCTTGTATTTGATTTCCAGGGGTACTATGGGATATTTGTGTATGTCCCCGTGCACACACCTGACCTCTACCCACTCTACCTCCAACAATGCCCCGGGTCAAACCAGGTTTTGGTGGACCAGGGTCTGCGTGCAGCCCGAGTCCACGAAGGTCTGGCTTGTACCCCCTTGATACCTTACCGGTACCCGGCACGTCTCTCCTGGACTGGAGGAGGGTGTCGGAGGGCCGAAAATGCCAAACCATTGCCCCACTTCCATCTGTGGGCAACTCCGGCTGACGTGACCCAGCCGCCTGCACCTCCAACACACCTGCTCCAACGCCTGTGCTGCTCCCAGTGGGTGGGGGCCAGTGACCGCATCCGCGGGAACCTGTGGAGAGACAGAAACAGAGAGGCAATTAGAGGGAGGGTTCGGCTGCGATGTAGACGCCGCCTGGAGCCTCCTCCTCGGGGCCGGGACCAGTCGATCCCCTGCTGCTGGCTGTGCCTGTTCCAGGGGGCGCCCCCGCCGTCCTGCTTGGTATTCCTCTGCCCGGGCCACCGCATCGCCCAGGCTGGCTGGCCGATGTCCGCGGACCCACTCCGCCTCGTCCTGCGGCAGCCCCTTCACAAACTGCTCCCGGACGATGGCCGCTAGCATCCGAGCCTCCCCCTCCGAGGTGCCAGGCATAGGTGATGGGCCAGTCCTCCGGCTCCCTCCTGCTTCCCCAGAAGCGGCGGCAGTAGTCCTCCGGGGAGAAACCCAGGTGGTCCAGGATGGCGCGGCGGACATCCCCAAACTCGGCCCCCACTTTGCCTGGGAGGCTAAGAGCCGCCGTCCGGGCCTCCCTCGCCAGCAATGGCAGCAGCCGCCGCGAACTCGAAGCCCTCCAGGAAGGCAAGAGGATCTTCCTCTTCCCTCATTTGGCACACCGTCCCAATCGGGACTACGCAAAACACCAGCGAGCAAGCTCGGGTACACAACCGGCCAAGCCCTTCCTCTGCCTGCACTGACCGTGGGCCTGCCATGACGTGACTGGGTTTCGGCACCACTGTAACAAAGGATCCAGCCACACACAGCTTTTGCAGGGCACGAATGGTTTATTTTGACCACAATGTTATGCACTTATACATGGAGAGACACTCTTCAGCCTCATTCTCCCTAGTTCAGTTCAGGTCTGTCTTTTCCTGCTCCCAGCATCCTAAAATAGGGAAACCCCTGATGGACAGTCGGCCCGCCTTCCCTGGCACTGCCCCCTGAACCCACTGCTCCACCCCTCCCCTGCAGCTGAGCCACAAACCACACCCCGCCACAGGCCTATAATTAGCTTAGACAGCTGGGTCAAGTGATGGCTTATGTAATGGTATAATTACTGCCACCTTAAAGGCCTGTGGTACGTAGCCCAGTGATAGAGATAGATTGATCATATTTAAAATTGAAGCATTAATTAATGGTAGGACTTTTTTTTAATATATATAATCTCAAAATTTACTTGCTGTACCTTTTAAGGCTTAAAAGAAAGAGAAAGTTAGACTGGAGAAACTTAAATTCCAAGGAGAAAGCCAGAAAGGGGGCACCTTTCCAAAGTGTTTCCACTGGAGTAACAACCTTTTAGAAATAAATAAATAAAAAAGGAACACTCGGGCTATAATAACAGGATGCTTAGATCAAAGTTGATATCAAAATGGACTAACAGACTACAGGAAAAAGAGGAAGTCAGGTGGATGATAAAGAGCAGGTGATCGGTTAGCCCCAGATTACAAACTCACTGAAACAAAAAAATAAAATAAAATTCCACATTCTCCACCATGGGATAGTGCCAAAAAATTAGAATGTAAGTGGTGACATCCAGCAAAGATATGTCATTATTAATTAAAGATTGATAATTTAAGATAAGATCAACTGAGATTAGTGATACTGGAATATGTTTACATTAAAAATGTTAAAGCCTACATCTTTCCATTTAGTGTTTTGTTTTCTTTACATGCTTTTTATGTTTTTAATAAAATTTTAAGTGAGCAATTTGTGGCTTGTAATATTTTGGAAAACTTCAAATAATGACCAAAAGGCAGCAACACAACGTTAATAATGATGATAATAATAATTAGTAGTAGTAGCAGTAGTTGCAGTGCATGAAATGTTTTTATGCACAATTTACACTGGAATTTATGCAAATGTTCTTTTAGTAAATGAGGGCCATTGTTATGCTGAAAATCAGACACATCCAGATGGTACTGCATGGTGGATCAATATCTGACTGTAATTTTCTGCATTCATGATTCCATCAAGTTTGACAAGATCCCCAACACTGCTGGCTCAAATGCAACCCCAAACCATGATAGAGCCTCCACTGTATTTTACAGATAACTGTAGACACTGTTGTACCTCTGTAGATATTGATGATGATTTGAACCAGAAATTTTGAATTTGGATTAATTACTCCATAAGATCTTTTGCCACAGATTTTCAGTCCAGTTCTTGTGTGATTTGGTACACCTCAGTCTTAAGAATGGTTTCTTGATAGCCACCTTTCCATTGAGACCATTTCTGATGAGGCTTTTGTGAACAGTAATTGGATCAACCGAAGGGCCAGATGCATCTCTCAGGCCCTATGTCAGGTCTTTGCTAGATTTCCTATTTCTTACAGATGTGACTTTCAGGTACTGTTCATCTGCTGTAGATAACTTTTTTTTTTTTGTTAGATCTACCACTATTTTTTTTTTTTTTTTTTTTTTTTTGTCTGGT
>VUQS01047165.1:0-14444 GCA_015108495.1 Heterochromis multidens
TGACCTTAACTGAGACAAGTGAGGCCTGCAGTTCTTTAGATGTTGTTCTGGGTTCTTTTGTGACCTAATGGATGAGTCATCGATGCGCTCTTGGAGTAATTTTGGTAGGCCGGCCGCTCCTAGATGTCAATGACTTTGTTTCTCAGCTGTTTCTTTAGATCGTGACATGATGTGTTGCTTTTTGAGATCTTTTAGCCTACTTCACTTTGTCAGACAGGTTCTGTTTAAGCGATTTCTTGATCTAACAGGTCTGGCAGTAATCAGGCCTGGGTGTGGCTAGTGAAACTAAACTCAACTTTACAAAAAATGTGGTTAATCACGGTTAATTGATGATTTAACAAGAGGGGGCAATTACTTTTTCACACAGGGCCAGGTAGGTTTGGATAGCTTTTTTCCCTTAATAAATGAAATCATCATTTAAAAACTGCATTTTGTATTTACTCAGGTTATCTTTGTCTAATATTAAAATTAGTTTGATGATCTGAAACATGTAAGTGTAACAAATATGCAAAAAACTAAGAAATTAGGAAGGGGGCAAATACTTTTTCACACCACTGTAACTATCAGACAGTAGGAATTGTCTATGATTATTAAAACAGAAACATATCAAAACAAATTCAGTTTTGTAATTCTCCTTTGAGCACAATCAGTGCTATTAGTTGTATTGTAGGAATGTTCTTTCTGCCTGGAAGCAAAGAGAAAGGGCAGTCAAGTGAAAAACTTTCCCCAAACATGCTCTACTAAATCTTTCGTCCTGCATAATGTGGTTATTTAAATATTAATGAGAGATTTGAAAGAGAGAGACTAATTCCCAGATTTAAACTTCAGCTGAGAGCTAGAACTGTCCTATCTACAGTCTTATTTGTTACTTTTTGTTTCCACCTGATCTCCATTTTGAGTCATTAATCTTAATCATGGTGAAACAAAAAACTGCAGAACTTCAGAGTGTCACACATCACAACACCCATGAACTCAAAGGCACAGCCACCACCTTAAATCACTTAATCATCCTTGAGCGGAATAAAGTGCTAAATGTATCATAACCCTTTTCATTTAGTTTGATAAACCTGGTAAAAGTGTTTATCTCTCTCTCCCTCTCTCAGCTCCCCTTTCTGCCACCGGTGCCCCCCTGCTCTTGAGGCTGTGGTATGAGCCTGTGTGGCAGGAAGGCGCTAACGTTGCTGAGCAGCGTGTTCGCCGTCTGCGGCCTCGGCCTGTTGGGGATCGCCGTGAGCACCGACTACTGGCTCTACCTGGAGGAGGGAGTCATCCTTCCTCTCAACCAGAGCACCGAGATGCGCATGTCTCTCCACTCTGGTCTGTGGAGGGTTTGCTTTTTGGCTGGTGAGTTCGTATAAAGTCCGGACACAGTGTAAAGTTTGAACACAGTAGAGCAACTTTCATGTTACTCTAAAAAACAGTAAATGGATTGGAAATGAAATCTTGATGTGATCTTTCATAATTATGTTTGTGTTCTTAACAGCTAAGTTTGAAGCACAGATTCACCAAAATTTTGTGCATTGTCTTGCACACTTGCATTTTTTTTTCCTCATTTCTTTCCTTCTCTTTAACCACTAGACTGCTGCAAGTATAGAAGACTTTTTTTCTTTTTGCTTTGCGCTTGAATATTTAAGCATGAACTTTTAAACTTTGCCTTCATCTCTGTAGCTTTATGATCCTTCACCTTACCTGTATGTTACCTCCAAACTATTCTACTGTCCTGTGCTTTACCCTTCAAAGTCAATTTTCCTGTTGATAGATGGCTATCCAAGACTGCTTTTCTTATGATTCAACCAATGGCTGATTTACATTCAGTGGTACCAGAGGCAACTTTAATTGGTGCAGACAATCCTCTCTGCTCCTTGACTGGATTTTCCTTTTCCTTCTTTTTGACCTGCATTTTTTTTCACTGTACCATTCCACATTAAAAGCAAGTACGGAAACATAGAAAGTCACATGTATTTTCACATTGCATGGATAAACACCTTTTTAACTTGTTCCTCGACAGTTCTTGATTGGATCAAAGAAATACTAACCGTTTTAAATCTTTTCTTTAGAGAAACAACCATCCAGGCAAGTGTTGTCCCAGAGTAAACCAGGTATCAATCTTGCTCTTACCCTCTCGATTCCTCCAGTAATCACAACAATTTACTGTACTTGCAGTACTATGCTCTGTTATGCAGATACTGATGAAAAAAATCCAGTGATATTTGTGTTTAGGTCTTTAAGAGTTTTCAAGCTGACATGTACCTGCTCTGTAGATCCTTTTGTTAGTTATATTAGAGTAGCCAAACGTATATTAACCATTTGAAATGACATGTTTTTTTTCTTTTAATTTGTTATTAAATTGATCTTATCTATCAAATGTAGCTCACAACTATAGACCAACACAATGTGCTTAACCTAGTAGACATACAAACAATTAGAATCATTCTGGTTGGTCTTTGATTACTGGTTTAACTTTCTTTGGCAGCAGTTGTTTCAAACAAGTGTCTGTGCAACATTCAGGACATTTGTTCTTACAATTCTTCTTTCAGGAGTGCTTGAGCTTAGTCAGATTCTAAGTCAGAGCAGCTGTCTTGAGATTG
Source organism: Heterochromis multidens (assembly GCA_015108495.1). Lineage (NCBI taxonomy): Eukaryota > Metazoa > Chordata > Actinopteri > Cichliformes > Cichlidae > Heterochromis > Heterochromis multidens. The sequence goes on from VUQS01047165.1 coordinate 2,589, forward strand.
TTTCAAAGTTAAGATCGGGGTGCTGACTGGGACAACCTTAAAGGAAGATTTTCCTAGTTAAAAGTATTTCTGTAGTGTTTAAGGCAGAAGTGTCAAACATACAGCATGAGGCCCAGACCAGGGCTGCCAAAAGATCCAGTCTGTCCCAGTTTGCCAGCTGCATTGTGGAGTGTTAAGAAGCTGGAGAACAACAGCTTCTTTCTGTCTAGGGTATGACATCATGCTCCACCAACCGGGATTTGCATATTTAGTTTTTCTTTAACCTTTAGCTGAGTGTCCACGTCTAGGGAGAGTAGTCACAGTTCCGTTTAAAGATCATTTGTCTGGCTTTGCATGAAATCATATTTCTCTCCCAGATACTTTGAGATTAATTTGTAATCCTTTCCAGTTTTATACACATTAAAAGATTTTAATATCATTTAAAATCTTCTAACATTTTATTTTTTGCAATGCAGGACTCACATTTGTGTATGCTTTCTTTTTAAGAACACCAAACCTAAAATGCTTCAGTGTTTCAGCAAACCTAATTTTACTGATTGAATTCCATGTTTACGAACTTGTAGTGTTTACTCTTTGACTTAACAGTTCACTTTTGCCAGCCTACACTGTGAATGTTTCAATGATGTTCAGTATGGACAAGAAGAATACAATGTTTTGTGTGTTATTAGTTAATATAGTTTGCGCCTATTTGTGTTTTTCTTAAATGGTAACATAACCTTTAACATCAGTCCACTTACTGTTGATTTAATCTATAACCCCTGTACTTAAATTGAGCTGCTTCGTCCTTTTTCAGGGTTAATGGTTAGGTCTTGGTAAATATGTTGGGATTCCAGTTGTGATTATGCAAGAGATGTTTTCCTGCCATGAAGCAGGCCTTTGGTTTAAATAAACTAATGGTTTAGTGTGTCTGTTAGGGGCAATTGAGTGGCCTTATTGCCCACTTAACTGTCCTAGTGCACAGAATTTGACCCAGAAACAACCACTGCTCACCATCACAGTATGTAGTTACACCAGTGAGTGTGAACAAGGTTGCACAGTGCTATGATGGGTTAAGTCCATCAGGTGTTTTACAGTTAGTGTTTTATTCCAGCATCAGTTAATGTCGAGAATCTTAAGTGGCAGTATTATTGAAGTCCGTGGAGACTGACTGAAAATAAGTCAGTAAAGTCTTCATAATCAAAGTTCTGTAATAGTTGTTATTTTCCTTTGTTGGGATAAGAACAGAAAGTGGTGAGTAATAGTAGTACAGCAATACAATAAAACTGTCAGACTAGAAGACAAAATATTTATATAATAATATACTTTACCTACTGCATAATGGCTTAAGTTTTTAACTTTATGTTAAAAGAAAAGTTGATACAGTGTCCAAAGGTTTGAGAGAGATATGCAATGACATACATGCATATATTACACAATCTATTATGTGTAACTGATTCCTGTAATGTGGACCTGAAACTGAACTGGTCCAATCAGTGAGTGCTAACAAACTTCTTAAGTCCCAATACTGCTTGAACCTGAGGAGAGCTTCAGTCTCCACAACTTCAAACTCTCCATCCCCTTCTCCTGCTCTCTCATATGCAGACATATATATCCTAGTTAGACTTTTAATTGTGAAAAAAAATTGTCTGTTAAATGTAACCGTGTCATAATATAGTTGGTAATTAAGTAACAAAGCACAAACTGTAATTGCACATATGTGCAAATGTAGACATATGTGATATCACCAAGAAGTAGGTAGCCAATATTAGAATGCACACAGGTAAACTCTTGAAAGTATACACCCTTAAACAATAAATAAAAACTGACTTTTGTTTTAAGTAAAGACCACCAAGACTACAAACATGGAGTCAGCAACTGGCTAAATCCTTGGAGAATAGAGTGTCCAGAATTTTCCCGATTAGTTTGACGCTTAATGTTTTTCTTAAATAGCTATGCAAAAACATAACACATCCTTATACAGTGTATTGTGTGCATGCATTATAAAAGCTAATTAGATATGCTGAACCACAGAATATCATCTAATCCAACACCTCACAGTGTGTGGAGTTAATGAAGTGATGAAAAAAAACCAACCAAACAAAACATCAGTTAGTGTGTTTTGCTGCCACATTTTGTACTGTATGTGTCAGGGTGTTCCTCAAACAGATACTGAAAGTAGAAACTATGCTTTACATCAAACAAACTGTAAAATCCAAGTTCTCTTTTTAAGTTGACTGATTTTAACCACGTTGAAAAGCCTCATAGAGAAAATAAACTGAACTTGGTTCTCAGATATTACATAAAGAATACCAATTCCAGCACATGGAAATACAGCTTGTCTGAAAACATGACATTTGTAACATAATTTCTATTTACTCATTTTTGCCTTTATAGGTATTCATCATGTCAAGACGTCTATGTATTCTACATGTATACTGTACGACCTTCTGGGTTGGACTTTTCTTTGTTGCTGGTCACAGTTTAATCAATTGTATAAAATGCTAAACTTTTACTGAAATGTCATTGAATATCATTTTTTCCCTGTCCTTTATTCCAGGGGAAGAGAATGGACGGTGTTTTACCATTGAATATGTGATGCCCACTAATGTGCAGATGACATCTGAGTCCACTGTTAGTGTACTCAGTAAGTAACTGTTCACATGCCACTATTATATGAGTATTTTTTAGTTTGTTGAAACTGTTCAGGTGCTCTTTAGTCTGAAATGTTTCACCATAGCAGCAGCTATGGGCACTGTGCTTTAGCACAGTGGTCTGGATAAACTGAGTTATAGTCATAAAACCTCATTTAGAGGAAGTGTGTGAAAGAAGTGCATGTTAATACCACGTGTCACTGAAGCCACATACATTTGTCAGCAGCCTTTTTTCCAACTAATGTTAAGATTACTGTTAACAAAGACTGAATTTATAGGTTAATCCTTTTTTTTACAAATACAACTCGTGTAACTCAAGTCCACACCTCTTCACTGTCCTGTCATCTGATATTGTATGTGTTTTTTGGGGGTTTTTTTGCTATTCTTGGCATAATCCCCAAGGCCAGTCTGTGCAAGATAAATGCTGGGTGTTAATGAAAAATTGAATGGTGCCATTTTAATTTTTTAAAACCCCCTACATGGTGAAAATGCATGGGGATACATATACATGCTGGCAGTTTTGCCACTTCAGGTTTAAAGTTTACATGCCTAAAGGTTCTTATAACACATGTTGGAGCTTCACTAAGTCAAGCAGGCTAATTGTTGGAAAATAGCATATTCAAATTAAGTAAAAGTATTTTTTCCACTTTACAACCTGCTACTAATCTGTTACACTGAGAAGGTGCAATTTTAGTTTGTTGAAAAACTTCTGAAATCCAAAGAATAACAAGTTACAAAATAAAATGTAAATTTATGGAACTAACAAATAACTAAATGGGAGACACAGGATGAGTTAAACAAAAATCTAACAAACTATAAACTAACAAGAATAATCCCTAAAGAATAAATAATAAATACCTAAAGTCAAAGAACTAAAAATGGAGACACAAGGAGGCAAACAGGAAGCTATGAACAAACAGCCAACAGATAAGGGGAAAGACAGGATAGTATACACTCACTGGCCATTTCATTAATTATACCTTGGTAGAACTAGGCTGGACCCCCTTTTGTTCTCAGAACTGCCTTAATTCTTTGTGACATAAATTCATCAAAGTGCTGGAAAAATTCCTCAAAGATTCTGGTCCATACTTACATGATGGCATCATGCAATTGCTGCAGATTTGTCAGCTACACATTCATGATGTTTTTCGTGTTCCACCACATCCCCAAGGTTCTCTCGTGGATTGGGATCTAGTGACTGTGGAGGCCATTCGAGTATAGTGAACTCACTGAGATATTCAAGAAACCAGTTTAAGATGACTTTGAAATTGCACCGCAGTCCTAGTCAGTTGTATCTGCTAGCCAAACTTTCTCTCCACTCCTGTCAAGACTTCAAGCTCTCTCCTGCTTCTTCACCACTCATTCAGAAGCAAGTTCCTGGGAACACCAGCTTACCTCAGGTTGTTGCTGCTCTTACACTCCAATTGGATCTTCCTAAGTTCAGAGACTCTCAAGAGTGATTGCAGTTGGTCTGCAGAGAGCCCTCAAAGAGAGAGGGAGGAGCCATCACTGCTCAAAAAAGTATAGCTAACTCCCTTAAACTGCTTTAGCCTCCTGAAGTTCCAAGGCAAGACCAGGAAAATCAAAACAGTCTTTTCCTGGACTAACGTTGGTGCAGCTTCACTGTTCAATCCACCTTCCAATCCAGCAAAGTTCAGCTGTTTTAGTGAACTTCAAGAGCCTCCACCTTCAAGAGGTTTTGCTGACAATTCACATGGCACCCTATTGCCCGTTCAGCACCATCCTTTCCCCGCTTCTTCAATTACCTCTCCTTTTCGCCAGTTATACTAGCACCAAAATCCTAATTTCTTTCCTGTGTTCACCAACAGCAACTACTCCAATTTCTGGCACTGAGATGCCATTTTCTGTTTTCTCTATCCTAGTTTTTAACATTCCCAGTTCCCATTTCTGGCACTAGGATGCCAGATAATCTTTTGTTTATCCTTCATTTTAAACATTCTTCAGTTCCCATTTTTGGATACTGTGTTAATCCCACTTTTTAAAGCATAATTCTGCTCCCATTTCAGGCATCAGTTGCCAGACGCATTTTCTCTATCCTACTTGTTAGATTAATCTTCTCCAACTTCTAGCACTGGGTTACCAAATCTTTCTCCATCCCCACAGTTCATCATCCCCCTGTGCTGTTTTTAGCCCCTATAAAACATAGCAACCAGATGTTATACACGTGTTGCCATGGGTGGGATTATGGGTGATCTATGCCAACTGGGTTACACTTGTGAAAGTAATTCCTTATGGGAGAAGATGTACCCTAAGGTGAACACACATCTTCAGCAGATCACTTCATTCACTCTAGAAGCTGCTGAAAACTGTTCCAAACAAAAGTGTTCTCATCTTTGGCACTGAGATGCCAGTTGTTCTCCCCTCATTTCAAGTTTCTTCGGAACTGCATTCAGCCCAGGCAAACATCTATTTAAACAGTTCTGCGTTAAACACCTTTGCAACTGAGTATCTGGCAGCTGATTGTTGCTGCAATCTGAGGGCCCCAAACTGTTGAGAAACGTGACCACAGTTGCAGATTCAAAATGTTTCTGCTCTCATCTTTGGGACCAGGATGTCAATTTTCTTTACCTGTATCCTCCTTTTCAAAAATCTTCTGCGCTTCTCTCTGGCACTGGGATGTCAGTCTCACTATTTGGCTTTTACACGTTGGCAACCTTTAGTTAGTGATGAGTTAACAGTTCAGCCTACCCCTTCCTCAACTTTCTCAGTAGAAGTTGCTAGATGCACATATTGCTAATTTCATTTTCATCATCTGCCTACATAGCGGCTACCAGTACTGGTTGCTATGCCCTTGAGCTAGTGAGAGCTAATGCTGCCTCCTATCAGTGATCCTGCTTTTCAATACAGCAGCCCTAGAACCTTCTAAAATAACAACTCCCATACGCCAAGTATCAATAGGTTAATCTCCACTGACATCTTTACTCATAATGGATCCCCTATCTATATTAACAAAATGCTATATGAGGTTTCGACAACTGTCATACTCCAAGTTCCTTGCACCATGGCAGACACCATCTGATTCTTACCCATAGAGAAACTCAATGGCATCAGTCTTTTCATCAAAAAATCGTTCTTCTTACCCCCTCCTGCACCAATGTGCTCCCCCTTTTGTGGCACTTGATGTTGGCCCTGTGCATAACTTTTCTGAGCTGCTCATTCATTGTTGCTCTCGCTGCATCATGCACACTATTGCTTATCATCACAACTTCGCTTGACAGTTCCTCTAAATCACAAATGCAGCTCTGGTCATATCCTTTGCCAGCTTAAATTGCATCTTCTTTTAGGACCAGCTGTCCTTCCAATACAATATTCAACTCTACATAGATGCCGCTCCTTTTGCTGGTTTTGGGGATTTTATGGCAGAATTTGGTCTCTGCCAAATGACCTAAGTTCAAGTCAGTCTGTAGTAGCTGCGGCTCTCCTCTGGAGGCATAAATCATCAAGAGATCGATTTTCATTCATGCAGACAACCTAGCCTTCATTGACATAACCATCTAAGGCAGAAGCAACTGCCATCTTTGTTGTCATCTTATGTGGCTAAAGTTAGAACCTCAACTGATTTCATCCTTTCATTTACAGTGTTGCTACTTCATCTCCAATGCCAATCTATTCTGTTAATTAAAATGTGTATCATAAGTTTGTCACAGTGGCATCAACTTCATCTAAATTCATTTAGATGAAATTGGTGGGGAGGGAGGGGGAAAACTAGAAAGAAAATTGGTCCTTCAAAGTGTTCCACTGTGCAGTGAATGTGCTAAAGTATAACTGTGAAAGGACCTGACTATTTAAACTGGGGCAGGTGACCTTTTCTTTATTTATGTTTTAACTGTGACAGATTTCTTGTGTTTTACTGTGCACATTTGCCATTGATATTTAGACTTTAAAGCAGTATTTATGGCATATGTCAACACAGACTCAATGCCAATCCAAGAAACGCAGTTTTATTTTAGATTACATTTTCATTCTGACAAGATATCTGAACATCTATTGTAGATTTCAGCTGGCAAGCTTAACATTCAATCCAAAGTTTTATCAACTAATAAAAGTTAAAGCCAAACTCCATTAAGGTTATGGCCTTAGACATCTGGCCCACTTAGGTAGAAGGCTAAGATTTTGGGTAATGAAGAACACAATGGGGGTTTGGAAAAAGTACCGTAGACTCTGGGAGGTCTTTTGCCATTTCCTCACAGCAGGGAGGCCCTGCTCCATCTTAAAACATGGTCGTTAAGTTAAGTTCATGAAATACCGACTCCATGAGAGTAAAACACAAGATAGACCAGCAGAATACTTCATACTGTTAGACTGACAGATAAAACTGAAGAAAAACTAAATAAATATAAATAATAAAATGTGACTGATCAGTTCCTTTTCTTTTTGCTTCCCTTCTCTCCTTTTAGAGATGATTCGTTCTTCTACACCGTTTCCTCTGGTCAGCCTCTTCTTCATGTTCATTGGTTTTGTACTCAGTAATATCGGCCATATTCGACCACATCGCACCATCCTGGCCTTTGTTTCTGGAATCTTCTTCATCTTGTCAGGTACTTGGTTTATATTTATGTTATATACACTATATGGACAAAAGTACTGGGCCACCTACACATTACAACTACAGGAGTTGCTCAGCCATGGAAACTCATGCCATGAAGCTGCTGTTGTACAATTTTTGTGCTGATGTTAATTTTAGAGGAGGTTTAGAACTCTGCAGTTACCAAGTCAGCCGAGTGTTGGTGACTTTTATGCACTATGTGCCATAGCTATGGGAACGGATTTGAAGTTGGGGGTACTGAAGTGTGTGCATGCATGCATGCTCGTGCGGTTGCATGTAGTTGGAGAGGCAGGGTTCAACTGTGCTACCACCTGGTGCATTCCATTTAACTTGTCACATTATAATCTGTAAAATTAATCAAAGTATGTCTGTCTTGCGACTACCAGACCTCGCTGCACACAGCAGAAAAGTAAACAAAACTTAGTTGAACAAGCCTGCATGGTTGAGAAAAAACATACTGGATTATGCACAATATTTTAACACCACAAACTTGACATTAATTAAACCTCTACTCTGTGAGAGGGCACACATGTGCACACAGGTGAGTAAATTCATTATGAAACCAGAAAAAAAGTGTGCCAGTCTTTCAACTACTAGGAACAAACAGCCAAGAAATATAGGCTAAAAAGCTTTTTTTTTGTGCACAGCCTGTGTGCAAGGTTATAGAGTAATACTCCATCTGTGACTTGGTGCTCAGAGGTTTAGGCAATACATTCCCCGATGACTCATGAAGGGCGCTGATGTCCAAAGTGTTCAAAATGTTGATATGTGAGTATAAAATAAAAACAGGAATATTGTTTAAAACATTTGAATGCCTTTATTTATTGATTTATCTATTCTTTGCATTTGACAAGTTGTGCCCTGCTGTGCTCATCAGCACTTGCCAACCCCACTCTGTAATTTTACTAAACTCTTCCACTTTGTAATAATGCCACTTATAGTTAATCGTGGAATATCTAGGAGAGAAGAAATTTCACAAACTGACTTGTTACAATGGTGGCATCCAATTACAGCACCACGCATGCAGTGAGTTCTTTAGAAGGACCCATTTTTTCACAGATTTTTGTGAAGGCAAACTGCATGGCTAGGTGTTTGATTTTATACCCCTGTGGCAATAGGACTGAAAACACGTGAATTCGGAGATTAAGAGACTCTGTGACCCAATACTTTTGTGCATATAGTGTAGGCTGGAGCCTATCCAACACTGTCATATGAAAGAATTATTGTTTTCATTAAATCTATGTTTGCAAAATAAATGGTATGTAATACTTCTAAAGAATTATGCAGCTATCAGCGATGTGTACCTTACTATATATAATCAGTTTTATCTTCTCTTCTCTCTACCTTCCAAAGGTCTGTCTCTGGTTGTTGGTCTGGTGCTGTACATCTCCAATATTAATGATGAAATGTTGAACAGGACCAAAACTAATGAAGCTTACTTCAGCTACAAGTATGGATGGTCATTTGCATTTGCTGCCATCTCCTTCTTGCTCACTGAGGTAACTTCAGAAAGTCAGATAATGTAATGTTGTGTCTCACATTTCACAAGAATGCTTTGAAGCTACAGTAATATTTAACCCTTTTCTGTCAACTAAAACATATGACATGTATCTGTTTCTTTTGATTCTTTGTGTGTAATGACTTGTCTGTGTACATTTACGGTTTTATGTACCGAAACCTAGCACCGGTATCAGTTTTGTTTGTATAGATCTCATCTCATCCATTACATTCATCATTTGCCTTGTATTTTAGGCATTTAGCAAATGTTCTAAATGTTGTCCTTAAATTTTTAGCTTAAGATGTATTGTGTCTGATTTAAATAGTCTTTCTGGTAAAACTAACTGCATGTTACAACAGAACAATGGCTACAGTGACACTGGCTTGTAATTGTATGCCTAGTCTTAATCCTCTTATTTCTCACCCCTCCCAGACGGCAGGTGTGATGTCAGTGTACCTGTTCATGAAGCGTTACACAGCAGAGGAAATGTACAGGCCCCATCAGGGCTTCTACAGACCTCGCCTCAGCAACTGCTCAGATTATTCCGGCCAATTCCTCCATCCAGACGCTTGGGCTGGACGTGGTCGCAGTGCCTCCTCCATTTCCTCAGAGGCCTCCCTCCAGATGAACTCTTCTAACTACCCCGCCCTTCTCAAGTGTCCAGAGTATGAACAAATGTCCTCCTCACCCTGCTGAGGCAGATGAGGCGAGGTTGTTTCACTGATGGGGTCATTTTGAGCTGCCTGAATTTTGGCAAAAAATTATTGAATAATTTAATATTATCCCACTTGATCTTTCCACTTCAAGTGTTTGAACTATCTTTACCCTCTCTACTGTTGATTTTTTAAAACATCTTTTGATTTTGTAGAGAGCAACATTAAAATGAAGGTTAGCAGGTTCACTTTGGTCCCAGTCTGTTTTACAAAGAAGTATTACAAGATGACAGAGGAAATAGTTTTACTAGGTTTTACTTTTATTAGCTTTTTCTCTAGTTTTTAGGGATAGCTACCTGCCAGCCTGCTAACTTTAGAATAGAGGTTAGAACTGGATCAGTAGCCTTTCTGTATGTAATTAATGCACTCTGCAGGTTTATCCTCAAATGCAAGCATTTTACAGCAAATAGTTTCAGGTAGAAACCAGCAGCTAATCAGAGGAATTACATATTGTAGCTGGATGTGTTTAGAACATCCTGGGTTTTTGTTCTGAGAAAATGTTTCCACACTCTGATCATGTGATAATTGAGCAAATAGTGCAGACTTGTAATTCATAAAGGTTAATAGGATTCAGAAAATCGGTTAATAGGGTTCATTCATTCTATAAATTATGCATGTGCAACAGTGGTGTTACTGTACACAAGCATTACATGCTCACATGCTCAGTTGTTTCTAATTAATGCACCCTCAGCTACAAAGTGCTGCACCTTTTGTTGTCATATGCTGTACGTGTTTGCATGCACATCACAGTTGTTTCAGACGTGTTCTTGTGAAAGACCTAAAATTCAGCTCTGAACATTTTCATGTTCAATTGTAGTCTAAAGGTTATGAAAGAGCTGTGAATTACAGCTGCTCAAACAGACAAACAACAAACAGTTAAAATATGTATTTGTTGGGTCTAAGACAGATGGTATTAGATATTTTTATATGACTTAGTTACTTTCTCTATGTATGTACACTGGATTTATTGTTATGAAGTCATGAGAGTTTTGTAAATTTTTGAAGCATTATCAGGAATGCTCCATTAATTTGTATTTACACAGATTATACGTGACTGAATATGTTAAATTCTTCATTTACAAGCTTGTTCTCATTGGTCCATGTAAGCAATTAAAATTTTGACACCAAAGGAAGGGTTTCTATTTTAGGCTGCTAGTTCACACATATGAGATACATTATTTAAAGGCCTAAATCTGAACATGTTAATGGCTATATAAGCGTTGAGTGTTTTATTGTATATAGGAAACAAACTAATGCTTTATATGCACTCATATCTCGTAATTAATTACAACACAGGACAGCTTCACGTCAGTGAATTATCCAGATGTAAAGAAACCTTTTGCTCTCAGAGAACCCATGATTCATTTGTGCTCTTCTTAGTTGGTCAAGCAAGTAAAACATGAAAGAAGTATAAAACAAGTATCACAAAGGCAACAGTGTTTGAGTGTCGCTGTCAAATTAGAGTTATAAAATGTTAGTTATAAGGTTAAATAAAAACCAAAGGGGAAAAGATGTAGAATGAGTCAGTCAGGTTGTATGAAATACCATTTTAATATGGTTTATTGTGAATGTAAGATGTGCAAAGGAAACACTACTAAATGAGATGTTTCTGCATATAGTGAAATACCTCTCCTATAGAGATACTTCAACCTAAGTTCTACATATGTATTTTTTTAATTTCTCCCTCACAATGAAATAATATTCTTATATGTTACCAAATACACTGCAGTCCTTAGTGTGCCAAGGAAGACACTGTATCCAGGTCAAGCACCAATGTATTGAATATATACATTTCATGCAGCATAAGTGTAAGAAAACATATTACATAGATACATTTTGTCTTGTGCAATAATTTTATGTTAGTTTTACATATTACTAAAATTTTACTTATTGTCAGTATATGGTGTGATCTCTACATGATATTAACGGCATGCAACATTTCATCACTGGATCGTTCCACCTGCACAAGCACATAAAACTAATAAACACAAACTAACTGTGCCAAGTTAAACTTTCACTCTTTGCCACTATGGTACCTGTTATATTTTGTTTATTTTAAACACTGTAAATATAAAATCATCTATGTGTGTATAGATTTTTTTTTTGTATAGACATCCATTCATGTAAAAACTGGTTGTTTTGTTGTTGGGTAGATTTATTTGCAGTATATTTGACAGCTGCTTTGCCTCCTGCTTCACATTGAGAATGTGAGCTTTTGCATATTGTTAAGCTTACATAAATGTAAAGTATCCCAGATGGTGTCATGAAATGTTAATATGTGTATTTTTACAATCAGTCATATTCATGATGTTAGATGTGCAATTGACAGTGTATTCTCAATCAAATAAAATTATTATTTGATAAATACCGACTGCATGTTTCTTCAAAAGTCTGAGTTTATTGTGCATATATATATATATATATATATATATATATATATATCTATAG
>VUQS01047165.1:14464-28192 GCA_015108495.1 Heterochromis multidens
TCTTTATTTTTGTGTATATATATATATATATATATATATATATATATATATCAGTAGAAGTTCCTTGAAAATTCAAAAAATCTCAATCTGAAATCTCTAAAATTCCATTAGTATTACAACTAAAAATGAAAATAGACCTTAAAAACAGAAAGACATCCTTAAATTCAATCATGGCTACTATATTCAAAAGTTATTTACATCTGCAATTATTTATACACTATTTAGCTATGGGTCTGTTCTGGGATCTCGTTGCCCATAGGAAGCCTGAGAAAAGCAGCAACAAGGTGCTGGTACACACCAGAGTCTTGTTGCTAGAATCAGTGACAACAGACAGAATACTGATCATGTCCACTGAGTGGATGTGGGCTACAAAACAGCTTGCAGATGCTCAGCAGCTGTGGGCAGGTTATATGAGATTTGCCAACAGGATGTGGAGAAGCCATAAGCTGATGTACGCTGGCATTGAGAACAGCTGATTGCAGCAGGGCTGCAGGGCTTGACTTCATATATTGCCTAAACTAATACTCAGTTAACTGCATAAAAAAGACTGTCACTTGGTCAATAACAGACAACAAATAGATCCAAGAAGATTGACACTTATTGCTATCAGGCTAGTAAAGCCATTGCTGTGGATATTTGATGTCTTTAAAGGAACTTATCTGTTAGTAAACTGCAAGGTATAGTTAATGTGTAGCAAAGTACCACCCTCTGTTGGCACAGAGTGGAAACACATAATAAAAATAAACTACAGTTTACAACCACTGGCCACTTCATTAGCCACACCTATTCAACTGCTTGTTAATGCAAATATATAATCAGCCAATAGCGTGGCAGAATCTTGATGCTTATAGGTATGTAGAAATGTTTAAGACGACCTGTTGAAGTTCCAACCAAGCATCAGAATAGAGAAGAAAACAACCCTGAGTTATCAGAGTGAAAATGCCTTGTTGATTTCAGAGATCAGAGGAGAATGGCTGATAGGAAGGCAACATAACTCAGATAATCATTTGTTGCAGTAAAATTATTGAGAAGAGCATCTCTGAATGTACAACACTGAACTTTGAAGCAGCTGAAGGCCACACCTTGTACCACCCCTGTCAGCTAAGAACTTCCATAATCACCAGATCTCAATTCAACAGAGCACCTTTGGGATGTGGTGGAACGGGAGATTCAAATCATGGATGCATAGCTATCAAATTTGCAGCAACTGTGTGACGCTATCATATCAATATAGAATAAAATCTCTTAGGAAGTTTTCCAGCAGCTTGCTGAATCTATGCTAGAAAAAATTAAGGAAGGGATGAAGACCAAAGGGGCTCAACCCGGTATCAGCTAGGTGTACCTACTGTAATAAACAAAATAATATCAACCACTGATTTCTGCGGGTTTTGGAGTTTGGGCAAAAATCTAAACATTCTAAAACCTGTCTTAAGAAAATCATGCAATGTCAAATTTGTTTCCCACTACGTGGCATCTAAATAAATCTGTAAATCAAAGGCAAGACTAAGAGAAAATATGTTGTAACTATGAGTAATGTCTCAAATGAATTATCTGACCACAATGATGAGGTCAGATTTCACTTTCTATGAACCAGCACTGCTCTGCGAGCTGGCACAGATGTAACAGGGCTATCAGCAGGATGGAAACAGACTAATCTACATCATGCACTGATGCGCCCACAAACTGAATGAGCAGTTTTACATATTGACCCGACAAGCTGGCACATTCCCAGACTGATTACCTCTATAACAATGAAACCATTTGTTGCAAATTTAATTACTGTAAGTAATTAACACACATTTTGGGACACACATTCATTTGAACTCGTCAAAGTTCCCTTCCTGCTTTCTGTATAATTAAAGAAAATTTCAAGATGACTTGAGTGAATATTTTCTTCTGCACTTCTTAAAAAATCAACTGTCTTGGCTAGAAGGGGGCCTAATGCCTTTTGACAACACCTCCATCTAGTGTTATTTTTGTGAAGACACAACACTACATGATAATTAATTTTATTTATTTTTCCTCTCTCATCCAGTTGCAACCACATAATGTACACTGACCATGCAAAGATTTTAAGTTAATAAAAATGTTATAAACAGAACAACTTTTTTTTATTCCCAAAAAACACTAATTCGGTTTGAAGATTGCTCATTATATACTGACATTTGTAAGTAACCCAAAACCTGTTTTCGCTGTTTTTATCTCAAATGTGAGAACGAAAAAATTAGAGTTGGGAAACAATCAGCTTTTTTTTTGTCATGTAAGAACTGCCTTAACAGCTTAACACTGAATCAGTAATCCAAGGCGTAAACTGGATGAATAATGTAACATTTCAAAGTTGCATGTCTGTCTCTAGGAACTAGAGCCAACTGAGACTACGGTTCATCATCGGTTCATTAAGAGGGAATAAAAAAAAAAAACGTTTTAATTCTTCTAATCCAATGGTCATGAGAATTTTTACCTTTTTTCAAAATTTTTTTCGAAGTTAAATAAGCTCTTATCTTATTAACTGTAGGAATAGTAATCTGTATAATTTAAGTACATAGGTGTTAGGCATCTTAGGAAGTTTTAGGTACAATACTGTGCAAAAGTCTTAAGCCACCGCTCATTTCTTTACATTTTGCTTCTAAGGAACCAGAATTTTTTAAATGGTCTTGAGCAACAGTTTTCCAGGCTTTCTGAAGGTCTTTCTTTGAACATTGGCTGCTTTTTCACTCATTTTCAGTCCAGTTCTTGTACCTAATCATTTGTTTTCTTGTTTGTTTAACCACTTAACACTGACCTGTGAATCATTCAAGGATAAAATTTCATCATTTGTTCCCATTTACTTAGTTGAATCTAAGAAGAATGCCAAAGATAGTACAGTTTGACAGGGAAGAAATTGCATTGGTGCACCAGCATTGTGATCCCCCACAGAGCTGTTAGCTTGGCATATCTTGGCATATCTTGGCATGGTGTGCAGTGTCTTTAAAATATTTGAGGAAACTGGGCAAGTGGAGAACAAATGATCGGTTGGTTCAAATCATCATTGATATGTACAGAGGTGGTCAGGAGAGAGGTGAGTGTATACAGCCATCTGTAAAACACAGTGAGGCTCTGTCATGGGGCTTCATTTCAGCCAGTGGTGTTGGAGAGACAAAATTGATGGAATTATGAACGCAGAAGAGGACCATCAAATTTTGATCCACCATGCATTACTGGAAAGCTTCTGATCAGCAACAGCTTAATTTTTCAGCATGACAATGATCCCAAACACACTGTCAATGCAGTAAAAGCGTATCTGGATAGAAAAACACACAATGAAACACTATCAGTCATGGAGCCAGACATTATTAAAGCAGTGTGGGATCATCTTGACAGAGAACAGAGCAAAAGGCAGCCAACATCCAAAGAAAAGCTTTGAATGTCCTTCAAGAAGCCTGGAAAACTATTCCTGAAGACTACTTAAAGAAATTACAAGAAAGCTGCCTAAGAGAGTTCAGGCTGTGCTGAAGAATGAAGGTGGCCATACTAAATACTGACTTTCAAACTCATTAGAATTGTCCAAACTCTGTTTTTGCCTTATATACTGTATTTCCATTTATGTTTGCAGATGTTTCAATAAATGGCTGCACTTATTTCTCATTTTCCCAGCAAAATATAAAAAAAACAAGAGTTTATTAAGACTTTTGCACCGTATTGTAAGCAATTATTCTACATCTCAAAAATTAAAAAATAAAATTGCACTGACAGACTGAAACATGACTGAAAAGGAAAAAGAAAAAAAATCTTAGGAATATATTTCAAATATTATGATATTTTGTGACTAAACAATAGTTTCATAACAAAATCACATCATATCAATCAAATGACATCACATACTTACTAATAATATTATTATAAAGTACTGGGAAACTAACACTTATTTCAGATACGTTTTTTTATTGCACCAAAATCTTGCTTTAAAACTGGTTCACACAGCTTGCTTCTGTTCCCAGCAGTACATTTTTTGCAATCGAAGCATGAAAGAATAGAGAACAATCAGATCTCAGTTTGAGTCTTTTACTTTAGTGTGTGTGCTGCTTGGCAGATCTAATGTAGACCTGAACTAGGCGACAAAAGGCATTGCCTTGAATTTTAAGGTCTAAAGTGTTTTATCAAATGTATAGGCTACTCAGCGCAATTTGGTGTAATATTTACCTCTTTGCAAATCTGTATTCATTGTCATGTATATTTGGCTTCACAATCTATAATTTTTAACTTCATTCATGCAAATCTGGGTAGGAAATAATGCTGCGCCACTTGTTAATGCTAATGCACAAACTTAAACTGTTGAGGAAACTTAAAGTTAAGAACTACAAGTTGGCAGTTTTTTTTAAACCATGTTGACAGAAAACTGCACAAATCATTTACCATCTGATTGTAAACACCTTTTTTTTTAATGAATGACATTCCCGCACTCAAAGTTTTCTTTTCAAGGCAGTTTTTTTTTATACTGAAATGCATAAAGTATGAAAACATGAATGAAAACTTGATTTAAAGGATACATTTATTTCATGGTTAGTTAAAGATCACGGACAGGCATGGCGAAGAAATGAATGTAAGTCAATGCAATGTCCTCTGACATGATGAAAACAATACTGTGGCTGTGTGCACTCTGTGTTTGTGTGTGCGTGTGTGTGTGTGCGTGTGTGTGTGTGCGTGTGTGTGTGTGTGTGTGTGTGTGTGTGTGTGTGCATGTGTGTGTGTGTGTATGTGTTTTGTATAAAGCTAAAGGAACTGATTAGCTCTTTTTCACTCAGTGGTTGTACAATTAGTTTCACTCCAACTGTGAACCCCCCGCTCTTTAAATTTGAGACCAAAACAGAGTGAAGGTCTTCTCAGATCTAGCAAAGACAAAAAAGAGAGAGTTAGAAAGTTGTATAAAGAATAAAACAAACTATTAAACAGCATTTTTCTTTGAGCTAAAACAACAACAGATTCAACAGAGATTAATTCCTCGAGGGATGTCGCTAACAAGCACCACACACTTGGACCTCTGTACTGCTTCCATTTTTTAAAAGCTGATTGGAAGTTAAAACACTGGTCCTGAGAATAGGTCAGAATACTGTACACTGTGGGATAAATCACTGAGGTATGTTTACTCATTAAAACTGGAGAGACAGAAAAAATAAAAAGAGGAGCCTCAGAAACTTCAAATAGAATCACAAAGTTGCTTCTTCTGTGGTTGTGATGGTGGTGTTACATGATGAGGTGCTTTTTGCATATTGCCATACTTTTGTCTGTGAGTAGGCCTATATACTGTACATACTGTATGTGCATGTGAAAATAGTTTGCAAGCAAATGATAGCAATTAAGCTGCTTTGCTGGTTTAAATATTCAGGACAATGCATTCAAAACAAGAGAATCTCGATCAAAGACAAACATTTGCTTTTTATATATATTTCGCTTTACTACTCAGTAGATAAAATGATAGGAAATGTGGGGGAAAAAAAAGATATACGAAATGCAACAAAGGTCGCCAGTCAGCCTCAATCAGTGGATGTTGTGGTTAGTGGTAGCTTAAATTTATTAAACTATGACTCATCACTTATTAATTAAATGACTCCTTTTAGCTGCTTGTTTTAATACCAAATAACCGTCAAATCAATTAAAGACAAAGCAACTGTATTTGAACATGCAACAGCTTTGGCTTCCTGAAATATTCAGAGAGAATCTCATGCCTTTAATCACATGTGTTGAAGCCAGATTCAAAGCCTTATTGGAGTCAAGGGAACTGCAAATTAGTCTTTGAAGATCAGACCTCCAATATGCACTCTTTTCAAAATCCCTAGACCACCCACTGCTTGCAGTCTCCAACCTAAACGTAGAGTTTTGAAAAGTCAGCAAGCACAGCAAACACATGTCCACACTGAGGGCCCTTAAACTTTGGTGCCTTGGTGCTGATACAGCAGTTTGCTGAGTGGCTATCAAAAATAGAGAATGGGGGAAACAATGCCTGTTTATACCTTGTTCCATTTGATGTGGCAGTTGAATTTACATCCATCTGTTAAATGAAAAAAGTCACCACTAAAGCATGCAGTTCTCTCTAATTTCATCTGATTCTAAAAATTCAGCTTTATTACAATCTGGGTCTTATTTTCATATTATATAATAATGTAATAATTTACAACTGGCCAATTCAGAGGATGACATTTGATTTGCAGTTGGCATGGTTTTAAAAAGGAAAGACACAAAGGAGAAGGAATACCATTTTCCCCATTTTTTTCCCTTGCAGTGTGTGTGTTTAGACAGATTCCTTAACACCTTAGGGTAAAGCAGGGTGCAGATAAAGGAAGGAACAGTACAACCTGGAGCGGCTGACAGTCAAAACAGGATTTAGATAATCTGGCTAAAAACAACTGAGTTTTTGCCATAACTGGCTTTGTTGTAGCATATCTTACAAAGATAGCAGTGCACTTTCATAAAATGTGTCTAAAACCATTAAGATACAACCTAAGTTGAAATCATCTGTTTTCCTTTTAAGCAAAAGGTAAAAATAGGAAAAAGAGAAAAATTCCTGGTATAAACTACAGCTTGTCACAGCGCAGCTAGCCTCTGGCAGCCTGAGGGATAAATCTGTGTTTGCTTTCTTTTAGCCCAATCTCATATGCTCTTTATCTCTCTCTTCTGCTTCAGGCACTGTCTGCACACACACAACTCCTTGTGTGACTGCAGCAGGCAGCCTCTATGTGTTTGCTTTGCTTCATCCTAACCCTGAACCAAAAGACATGTAAGAGCAAGAACATAGCTGGGCACATTAGTCATTATTTTTTAACCCTTACTCATCCAGCAAAGGGCTGAAAGGAGTATGAATGTGTCCTGTTAAGTATTGTAAGTAACTCTTGTATTTGATGTGTAAGACATTCAGCCTGACAGCCTAAAAACAGATTGATGGTTATTATGATCCTATACAGAATTATTAGCAAACTCAGTTGATTTTTTGGTGCAGACTGTTTTAAAATTCTCTTTCTAACTGTACTCACAGTTTGGGGAACAAAAACAAAATACTCCAGTGCTTGGTTTTATTCCTGACTTCAGTCAGGATTGACATCACTGGACATTACAATGTACAGAGATTCAACATCTTTTGACTCGTTTTTTTCTTCTAAAGATCAATGCATCTTCTTATAATTAAGACTTCTGGTATCCTTTGGCAGTTTTCTAATAACATACCATGTGTCACATTTTCAACAACCTGTTAGATTTTTTGCAGCTGTTTTGAAGATTAACCTTAACATAATGTAACTACTATTTAATGACACTTCTCCACTGGTTTAAAATAGTTTTAGTGTACAGTGATTGGCTTTGACAAAATAATAGAAAAAAACTGATCTAATTTTGATAACAATTTATGTTAGTTTTCCAGTTGAAAAAAAAATATATGACCAAATTTATGTGGAGGTCATCCCACAGCTGTGCTGATTGCTACAGTCTTGTTCTGCAGACATAAAACAACTCACTTTAAGACTCTCAGGCTGCTCTGTTTGGTCTCCGAAGCCTAAGAAAATTTTCTTTGAATTGGAGCTGAACTCTTTTCACATTTCACTGCTGGTATATTTCTTCTTTGCATATATAATTTTTTTCTTGCCTCTGACTCTTTTTCATTCCTACCTTACTTGGGCCAACTTTCTCTCATTTGCTTTTCAAATGAAAAAAATCAGAAAGCTTCTGCCTTCACACTACAGTTTAGCAGAAATCAGTCTGAGTTTAGCATAATTTCAAAGGAAATAACAAGTTACTTCTTACTACTTGTATGCTTTTAATATTTGCTCAATGTCACATTCCCTAATTCTGTCCATCAGGCAGCCTTACTGCATCCTTGTATGAACAGGCCAGACTGTGGCAGCTACTCAAAACTGAATGAAAAAAAGGCCAATAAAAGCAGTTAAAACACATGCTATCAATACTTCAAGTCCTAAATTTAGAAGGCAAGCTCAGGAAGGTTATAGATGGGCTGCTTTTGGCAAAGGTCAAAACCTGGATGGAAAAACATGAAAAGAAAACTACAATCAAAAGACGGAAGCCGTAAAAAGAAACATCAGTAACCAGAATAAAATGGAAAGCTGTCCCAGTGTCCTCTCAAATAAAGAAAGGAACAAACAGGTGAATGGAGAGAGGAAGACGTGAAGGAGAAACGAAGCTCAAAACATGGTTATAATGAAAATTAAATTCATTATCACTTGCCCTCATCTACCCTCCACTATGGCCAGGCTAGCTAAAAAGCCCAAATGTCAGTTGTACTCAGACATGTCTTGTCAGGATGCAAAAATAGCCCCAGAACAATACACTTGGAATCCAAACCACACTAAGCATATGCAGACAAGAATCACATGCACTCTTACTGCGGTGAATTGAAATAGCATGGCTGGGAAACCAATCTCCCCTCCCTATGTCAAAGTGAAGATGAAGATCATTTAATAGAAAACGATCTTCACTGGTGACACTCCTAGTAACAGGAAACCTGAGTTCTGGGATGTGACAAAGATTTATGTTTTACTTTTTTACTTTTATGATCTGGGTAATCTTGCAAGCAGTCTGCTCCAACTTGTACAAGACCTCTAATATAAATTTGACTCATTACACGACTATTTTAAGAGACATGCAGTATTTTACCAGACTCGTCTCAGCTTACGGTTAATTGGACCAATTTCTCTGACTTGCTTTGAAAGCCACAGCAGACAAGGCAGCATTTGAAACAGTCAAAAATAGATGAAAGGATACATAGTTGATGATTTTCTATTACATGATGGTACAGAAGAGTTCAGAGCCTAAGTTTTCTGTTTAATGATGCAATCTGAAGCATCACATCTCAGCCTCTGAACACTCACCTGCTGTGATCTTCTCATGTTCACCTTTCAGTTCAGTTTCATTTATATAGTGCCAAATCACAATATAAGTCTTGTCAGGCTACTTTACACAGTAAGGTCAGGAGCTTACAATATTATACAAATCTGAAAGTTGGGACAAAGAATGCACTGAATCTGAATGCATAATTTTTTATTCTGCTGTTATTTACACAGCATCCCAACATTTTGGAAACAAGGCTGTGGGGAGAAACCCAGTGATTGAGCATGCACTTAGCAACATGGGAAAGGAGAAACTCCTTTTTAACAGGAAAAAGCCTCAGGCAGAACCAGGATCAGGGAGGGAGGCCATCTGTCTTGACCAGTTAAAGTGAAGGGAGATTGGAGAGAGAAAAAATTAGCATTCAAAACCAACAGATGAAAAACAATGAGCAGTTTGTTGATCCCAGGAAGTGTAGATCAGAAAGCAGGTCATGAGCCAGAGATACTTGCCTAAAGGTACATGCAAAGCAAACACACAGTAATATCTTGCAATAGTAGCATAAATGTATTGACGGTTAATGAGATGTAAGTAATTGAGAGGTGCTTTGTACATCCCATGAGGTTCCCTAGCAGCTTGGACCTATTGCATCACTAAGTGATATAACTACAAGATGTTCGTTGTCACCTAAGCCCGTATAAGCTTTATCAAAAGAACATTTTTAAGCCTAACCTGATTGATTTAAGTTCGGTGGATGCATTCCAGCCCTATCAACCATTTGAGTAATAGCTTAGCCTGTGCTGTGGCATCACAGCCAAAAATGTTGTAAAAATACTTCTAACTTGCTTCCAAAAAATTGTATGTATGCAAAATTGCTTTCACATGCTCCATGTGCTAATTTTTTTGTCCACCCTCTTTATCATATTCTCATTTTGCTCCATCTATCGTTCCTGTTTTCACACTTTTATCTTTTGCCTTCTAATCCTCGCTTTTCTGTCCTACTTCCACATTTCCAGCCTCTCCCTCTACAAACACACACACACAGAAAGAGGGAGAGAGAAACTATGAATCCTTTTTACTCACTCTGCAGGGGCCAGGAAGTGACTCAGAGCCTGGGATTTTAGAGTGGGGCCTATACTAAAGGATGGACCCCTCTCTTTTTCTTAGTGTGAAAAAGACCACTACAGGGGGGCATGGATCACGCTGACCTTTATTTCAATAAAATTCTTGGATCTTTTTTTTATTAGTTTATTTTAAAACGTGAAAAAAATGCATAAAATAATTGGCTTAATAAACCCAATGTTTTTTTGTTTTGTTTTTTTTAAAAAGCTTAACAAATGGTTGTATTTGTATCATTATGTTTTACTGAAAATATGCTTCACATTATGTGTGTGAGGGGAGGTGGCGTTTTTCCACTTAATAAAACAAGCTTAAATTGACAGGCCCAATCCGTTCGATTTTTTTTTTTTTTTCAAGATTTCTATCATTTAGCAGAAAAGATATCTGAATTTGTCGTTGTGACCAAGATGTATGTCTTACTTTTCTACTTTTACGAGCTCACGCAGACTGCACTGACTTCAAAGTTGTTTTGATGGATGTTTTCAGAAATATTTCATCAGTGGTGATCCTTTCAACTAGAAAGTTCCTGCTCAGCCCCAAATCAAATCTCTCTAATCTCCACTCTCCTAGCAGTGGTGGTGTTTTTTTTAAAGACTTTTTTTCCTTGATTTTAAATATGTATTTAAACACTTGAAGCCCAGATTTCAGGGCATGTTTACAGCCTGTGCAGGCTACTGCATGTGTTTGTTATTATAGTATTTCGTTTCAGTGGACTTGATCATTTCTTCATTTTATGTGCACACGGTAAAAGCCAGAACTGTTTTCCAGCCGCACAGAACCACTGCCAGTAGAGTGATGTTTTCTTCTTTTAACAGCTGTTATCATCACCGTTTCCAATTGGCTAGATCCATTATAGGTGTGGTCTGGATGAGCGATGCTGCGTCCATTGTTAAACCGTGCAGTTTAATTTTGAACAGTGAACTGTAAAGAAGCCTAAACCGTGTCTGATCCGTATATGTTGTTACGAACGTCGTTTCAGCTCTTGAAAAAAAGTGTACTTGTTCGAGGAGTGTTTCTTTTTTTTTTTTTGTTAATTTCCACCTGTAGCAGGATTGAAGACATGACCAGCCTACTATAAGGAATTAAGCGAAAGCTGTGATCGTTCAATCGCTGCAACTTGGTTTGAAGTCCGATTGAAGTTTGGAAGAAAGTGGAGCATTAATTACGCAGAAATAAGGATCGAGACGCGAGTTCTTTTTTCTAGCCATGATCACTGGTACCGTGCGCTCCTCGCGGTGTGCGTAAGCTGCTGTGGAGAATCTTCACATTATGAGACGCCATGGCATGGTGTGACCGAGGGGTTCAGACTTTGCTGGCTATTGTGGGGGCCTTCGCCGCCTTTAGCCTTATGACCATCGCCATCGGCACTGACTATTGGCTTTATTCCCGGGCCTACATTTGCAATGCAACTAATGTCACAACCGATGAAACCCAGATGCAAACCAAGAAAGTCAAAGGCGACCTGACGCACTCCGGGCTGTGGAGGATTTGCTGCATCGAAGGTAAATAAAATCTGATATCTTACGTAGTGTCTGTGTAAGTTTTCAAACTTTTTGTTATATTTCGATTGCTTATGAGCAATTTTCTCAGTGTTACACCAGCTGATTTCCTTCCGAATGTTTGCTTGACGTTGGGAGGTGACAGTGCACACAGAGAGGTTGATTAAATAGTCATCAGGTCTATCAGTGGAACAAACACCTGGGCACTCCGACTGAAAACACCAGAAACGTCGTTACTGTCTGAAAAAGTTCATAAACATTCGCAACCTATGTGTAACAGTTTGTGTGATATTATGACACCCTGACCAAAGCAACTTTATTATCAGTGCCATTTTATTTTATTTATTTATTTTTCGACATAAAGTAGAATTTAGTAAGTTACACGAGTATTATATTTTCTATGAGAATCTGGAGGGAAAGAGCTTCGTGTTGCGCGTAAAGGTGGAGCTGTGTGTGCGTAACGAATCTTTTACATCCTTTTTTCCTTGAAGGTAAAATATACAGTCACTGAAAAAGGAAACAATGGCGAGATGATGACCTGAACACGAACATTTAATGTTGTGAGTTTGCTTCTACGGTAATACTATGAAAAATTATCCCAATTTTCTCATTCATAGGTGTGTAGCTCTTGCCGATGAATCAGACTTTGTTTTAGTGTGTTTTGGAAAGCGTCTGACTTGTTGTTTCAGGGGATTTTGTTGTTTTCCTCAGCTGTTCAGCGGCTTGCTTATGACCCCCACAAAAACGTCTACGGAGTTTCCGCCTTAAGACCCTTATATTGGGAGAACAGGTCGTTAATGTTTAGACACGCCTATCCACCATCCGCCGGACTGCTTCCTTGGAAAGGCGATAAACGCAATAAGCTGATCCGCTGAAATAGTCACCAGTGACGTATTCGACTGTGGCGCTGTCTATTACCATTGGTTCTGAAATCCTCACTCTTAATGATTTGTTTCTTTTACCAGAAAAACAACTAAATTAGTTCGTTTAAACTCGCTCACAAAGACAAATCACAACAATGCAGAACAGAAGTAAATGTTCCAGCCTTTTAACGTTAATGACAAAGTGCTTTACAACTTGTTTTTAAATTTATTTACAGAGCTGCAAAACTGTCTACCATCAGGAGCAACTTGGGGCTCAGTGCCTTGTCCAAAGACACTTTGGCACTTGGAGGGGCTGGGCACAACCAACCCCACCATTAGTGGGAATGCTCCCCACCTAAGCCTTATTGATAGCCCACTTGCTGATTTGATGTGCAGTATTTGTCTTTATAAACACCACAAGTTTATTTAATCAGCTTTTCCACACTTGCCAACTAGTGATACCTCTGCCTGGTTTTGCATGCCCATTCATGTTTTTCAGGGTGCAACTGAAACCACTGAACTAAAAAACAGCAATCTGTGAGCTGTAATTGCATTTTTTTCAGATTGCGGTCACCTCAAAATATCACAATTATACCACAGAGTAAAGGCTGATTGATTTATCACAAGGTATTATTTGTATCTGTTAGTAAATCAAAGGAAATTTGTGTAATCCCTGACCATGTAGCATTTAAGCACATAAGTGTGTTTCAAAGAAGAGGGCTTGCATTTCATATGTTTCCATTTTCACTTGAAGTATATCAAGTGAAAATGTATAGTATATCTGATATGTAGAATGATCTGCAGTGTTGTGGGTTGGCATGAGGGGTCCAAGTGAGGAGGTACTTTTCCAGAAGTCTGTCTTATATGTGGATGAATACAGCCATTAATGACCTCACATTCCAGGCTCTAACCATATACCATTACTACGTTTACTGGAATTTCATGTAAAAAAAAAAAAAAGTCCTTGCTATTTATGGATTTCCTGTAATCCTGTTAATCAAAAGACATGTTCCTTCTTTCGCACTTCCTAAGAGACTCGAGCAGAAGTGCACGCTGTTCTCAAACATCTCTCCTCTGCACCATCCTCTCATTCCCTGCTCAAAATGTTGGAAGGGTGTTACAATCTGCATGGAGCTGGAACTGAAAGTAACACGATCTGTCTTGCTCTTTTCCTTGTTCTCTCTCATACATACAGAACTTCAGCACTTTTGCTGCAACATTGTGTAAGTCTATCTAGTGGCACACCTATACAGTTGTGCTCATAAGTTTACATACCCTGGGAGAATTTGTGATTTTTTTGGCCATTTTTCAGAGAATATGAATGATAATACAAAAACTTTTCTTTAACTCATGGTTAGTGGTTGGGTGAAGCCATTTATTATCAAACAATTGTGTTTGCCCTTTTTAAATCATAATGACAACAGAAACTATCCAAATAACCC
>VUQS01047166.1:0-16149 GCA_015108495.1 Heterochromis multidens
TGAGCATCAGAACTGGACCACAGAGCAATGGAAGAAGGTGGCCTGGTCTGATGAATCACGTTTTCTTTTACTTCACATGGATGTCTGGGTGTGTGTGCGTAGCTTACCTGGGCAACACCTGGCACCAGGATGCACTATGGGAAGACGGCAAGTCAGCAGAGGTAGAGGCAGTGTGATGCTTTGGCCAATGTTCTGTTGGAAAACCTTGGGTCCTGCCATGCATAGGGGTGGCTGTAGCTCTTGAGATAGAGCAGGTCATCTACTAATTGGAAGATTGGTGATTCAATCCCTGGCTGCTCCAGTGTGCATGCCAAATATCCTTGGGAAAGATACAAACCAAGTTGCTCTCCGATGCATCCATCGTAGTGTGAATGTGTGTGAATGTTAGATAGAAAGCACTTAAGCACAGAGAAAGTGTGAATGGGTGAATGAGGCATATTATATAAAAGCGCTTTGAGTGCTCCGGGAGAGTAGAAAAGTGCTATACAAGAATCAGTCCATTTACCATGTGGATGTTACTTTGACACGTACCACCTACCTAAGCATTGTTGCAGACCATGTACACCCTTTCATGGAAATAGTATTCCCTGATAGCTGTGGCCTCTTTCAGCAAGATAATGTGCACTGCCACAAAGCAAAAATGGTTCAGGAATGGTTTCAGGAGCACAGCAACGGGTTTGAGGTGTTGACTTGGCCTCCAAATTTCCCAGATCTCAATCCAACAGAGCATCTGTGGGATGTGCTGGAAAAACAAGTCCAATCCATGGAGGCCCCACCTCACAACTTACAGGACTTCAAGGATCTGTTGCTAACATCTTGTTGCCAGATACCACAGCACACCTTCAGGGGTCTAGTGGAGTCCATGCCTCGATGGTTCAGGGCTGCTGTGGCAGCAAAAGGGGGACCAACACAATATTAGGCAGGTGGTCATAATGTTATGCCTGATTGGTGTATATACTGTTACAATGGCGGATGCTCACATTAAATTTGGCCAAAGTTTCAAATAAAGACATCAGATCATTATGAAGCAAAGCTCTGACTTCAGACTGCTCTAAATGCTAGGTTTCTGGGAGTTTTTTCCAGTCTTGGCTGTGTATGATGCAAGTGAGGGCAGATATTCCCAACAGAGCTGTGTTCCTGGTCATCTCCATCACACAGCTCTGGTTTGTGAGTACAGAAGCCCCACCCACCTGCTGTTCAAACTTTCTTTTTATGAGGAGAAAGTTCAAGAAAGTTTGCTTTAAATGAGGGAAAATGAGCTAAAACAGCTTGTTACAGATATTGGATGTACTGTCTAGTATAAGATAAATAAGGACTATTTTGAACTGTGAATCGTGTAAAGTTAATCTAGTACATTTCAAGAATAAAAACATGGCACTGAAGAAAAAGCACAAAAGGATCCCTTTAAACATTACATTTAAGTTTTCCTTTGATTAGAATATAGGCCAGTGAGAACTAAGCTTCTGCGGAAGGCCTCAGTGTAGCCCCCAATTCGTTCTACTGTATGCAGAGTGTATCTCCAGCGTAAACATGCTATTAGAGTTTAGAGCAGAAGAGCTTGTGCAGCTCCTCTTATCTGCCAAGGATGCCTCTGATGGCTCCTGATTGAAATGCCAGCTCTGAAGTTCTGTGCTCAGCCACACGTGTAAACGCCACAACAGAATGTAACTTATTCCCTCAAAGCGCTTGTTTTCTCTCCCCAGGCAATTGGAGATTAGTTAGTTCAAATTCTAGACGGGTGCTTTTTGAAGAAAGCCGTTTTCGGGGAGATGCGCGTGAAAAATTGGCAAGCAAGCATTAATATGTATAATTAATTTTGTTGTTATCCACATATTTGAGCAACGAAGGGAAAGGCGCAGACTGAATTCGGAGCCCGTGCTCACAGGAACCCAGGGACAGCATGTGGATCATTTTTAACATTTACATTCCAATTCAATTTGCTCAACTGGAATTATCTAGCTCCCCTTCATGGTGGAGATTAATTCAGCCTCCTTGTTGTTCATTTCTAAGTTTAATAACATAACCCAAAGGTATTTCTTTTTTTTCAGTGAACACAGAAATTTTCATGAGCCTCTCCTCTGCAGTTATTTTTGTCTCCTTGTAGATTTCGAATTTTGCATTCCCTATACATGAATATATTATAAATTCTCAGAGATTATCATTATGTTCGGATCTCGGCCAGCAGCCAGAATTTGACAAGACAATCAGCTTCTGTAGCAAGAAAATAGGATGTTCTTGCAGTTCATCATCACAGTTCTTTAAGTGCACATATGACATATTTAAACGCACCCACATGCTGCAGAAACGCACGCAAACATACAGTTGGGAGAGCGGAAATCACAGGGCAAATTGCAAGCAGCTTGTGCATCTGTTCTTCCTTGTCTTCTCAATCAGGATCAATTTGACACCTGTTTGTTGCCAAAGGAATTCTCAGTGATGCACACAGACCCGGTTTCCAGGTGTCTTAAGGCCTCATAAGGCGGCCGCCATTTGTCTCATAGGTGGCTCGAAGTGTGCTGGGGTCGCTGGTCCCTTCCTTGCCACCCCCTCATCAGGATAATTAAGCTTTCTCAGCCTGCTGCACACAAATGGGGAATTTCGCCAGCCCCTCCAAGTTGTACAGATAGTCTGCAAATTGCCTCTGATGTGCCACCTGATTGTGCTATGATTATGTTGTCACTGGATGCTGTGATTATGATGGCCCATAATTGCTGGTGTGCATTAGCTGCTGCACAAGCCCCCCCCACCCACCACCCCCACCCGATCTCTCTGTCTACCTGTCTATGTATCTATTGACTTCCTTTCCCTCTATAAATCTTGCTTTTATTTCCCCCACCATGTCACTGCTCTGTCTCAATTTATTTATTTTTTCTTTCTTCACTAACTCAAACGCTGATTCTAGTCGTGAAGCGTTTTGATGTCATTTCATGCAGGGTTGTGCGCTCTCTTCTGATGCATTTTGAAAATGGTTCGTCTCACCTGCATATGTTGTTTATGCCTGTGCCATAGAACTAAATTAATGGGGTTTTTTTCTTAAATTTGTGATTAAAGCAAGCAATATTTCATTTCATCCTTTAAAACAGATTTACTAATTAGTCATGAAGCTACTTATTTAAATCTATGTTAAAAGCAAAGACTCCACATTAGTGGGGAAAAATAACTTCCCCACATACATAACCCAGAACACCTGGGTTACCTAGGGATTCAGCCAAGATGTGGGTTTTGTGTGTGCTCTTGGGAAGAGATGGCAGTGGGGGTATTGTTTTACAAGATGTACAAACACACCCGTCCAACATGTATGCATTGGAAGTATTTCTTTGTGGCACATGATTCTCATTTTCGCGAAAGACATTAAGTCACCTGCGGCAAGCCAGCAGAATGTGCCACATCTTGGCGCGGGGAAAGCCATTTGTTTGTGTGGTAAAACAGAGAAGTGTTTATTTGGGCTTGTTGGACTGACAGTGTCCCCTGTCAAAGCGACGCTTCAGCTGTCACCGTTTGAAAAAATGGGGACTAATTTGCATCTCATTAATCCCACCTCCCCTCCCAGCTCCTCTTGAAAAACTCCACTTTCTTTTTTCCTCCTCTCTGAAATCCCTCGCTGTTACATGCCACAGTACCATCTTTAGCCAAGCTCATTAAAATAAATACAGCACTTTTGTTTAAGTCCAGAGTCACTCTAGCTCCTCTCACTGCTGCCACTGAATAACTGATGTACATGTGTTTTTGCTCTTTTTCAGGTCTGGTGTGCCTGATTAAAAAGGCATGACTTGGACCATTGATGAGCATATGGATTAAAAGTGTTCACTGATTGCGTGGCCATTCCCCTCACTCTAATTGAAAGCCTAATGTGCACCCACCACATATTAATTAAAACCAGAGGTTATAGGCCCTTAGGGTGCACCATTTAGGTCTCTCATTAAAAATTAATAACCTCAGTTAATTATTATTATGGTGCTGTGAATCACATCAGCAAATAAATAAGACAATAAGGCTGTCTTGCTCTAAAACCCCCCAACAGGAGGAGCATTTGGTGGGAGGGGTAACACACAACCCAGTTTTCAATCAGAGAATAACAAGTGTATATTTACTTTGTTCTTCTAGAGTGGTCCGAAAGCTTTTAGCTCATAATCAATGACACAAAGTACAGGGTGAATTGGGAATTCAATCTAGGATAGATGGTAGAAAGAAGACTTTAATCCATAGTGAACTCTAACTGCTCCGATTACAGGAAAAATAAGGTTATGTAAGGGGGGTGACAATAGAAGATTACAAATTGTCCATCAATCTGCTCTGAAAAACTCTTTGAATTCCATATAAGTATTTGGAAAGGTGCTCTACTTCAAATGTTTTGTATACACTTACAAAAGGTTGGGATTGCATACTTGCACATGCATTACATTTTCTTGCCTGTCTTCACTAGCAACGGGGCCTTCAATTTTAGTGCAGCAACAAGAGAACTGCTGTATGACACAACCTTCTGGATCACAAATAAGTGTTTTACAGCATATTTACAAATGTGTGCAGAGGGTATTCCACTCCTTATTTTTGTAGTGTATCCATAAATGTTCAAAATCTATAAATGCAAATAGGATCTGTACATGTGCAAAAGATCCACTCAAAAAAGTCAATGTACAAAGTAAAAAGTAGAAACTGTAGTAGAACTATGAATAATTCTTAATTTTCACCTCATATATTTCTCACAGCTGGCTGTCTTTTTGCATGTCGCATGCACATGTGTGTGGTCTGTAGCTCAGGGATTTCATTAGTCTTGAGGTCAGACTCAAAAGCTCGCACTGCTAGGCTACATAACACTACACTCGGAATATGTCTTACAAGCAATAAACCCACATATCACTAGATGGGGAAAGAACAAGTGATTTTAAACATGACATTGCTGGACCATAGTAGTCGTATTTGCATTCTTGTTGCAACAACTACAGTGGGATTGTAACTGGTTGCTGCCAAGCCAAGCCATCTTTATTTGTAAAGCACTTTAAGAGGTTTGCAAAGTGCTGAACACAGAAATAAAAATACATTATAATAAAATAAAGTAAAAAATAAATAAAATACAAGACAAATTAAAAGCATGAATAAAAATATGAGACACAAATAAAAACTGTGAAAACAATAAAATCAACATCTCACACTGGGTCGAAAGCCAAGCAGAAGAGGTGGGTCTTAAGAGCGGATTTAAAAATGGCTTTAAAAAACAAAAACAACAAAACAAAAACAAAAAAAAACTTTAGCGAGTTTAGTTCTATCAGAAGTTTCAAGCATTTGCAGCTCATGCATTTCTTGATTTCTTGCACAACAAGAGCGTAGCAAAAGTCACATGCAAAAAAGTGTCTCTGAGATGCACCCATATATTCTATTGAGCTTTTACAGTCCTGTGGCTGCTAACCATGTGACATTAACTTGTCCGCCATTTTAGATGTAATAATGTAGAGTCAAGTGAATAAGACCTCTGTCACGCACCGCCCAGAGACTGGTCTGCAACCATTTGGCAACCACCTGTGATGAGGGAAAGATGTGTATTCCCCCACTGGTTTGCGAAAAACTCCTTGCAATTGCTTTTGTCGCTAACAGATTAGCATGGTGGCCTGTAGTTAGCACGGAACATGCCGACTTATCTGCAAACACTCACCAGCTACTCTCCAAGTGGTAGTGAAACTGTGAAAAGTGCAACACAGACCAGAAATGGAAACTGTTTGCCTTCAAAGTAAAAATTGCATCTTTTGAAATGTATTGTGCTGAAGCACAACTTTTACTCTGAAGGCAAAAGTTCCCCATTTTCAATTTGTGTGGAACTTTTTCAAATTTTACTACCGCTCAGCTAGTAGTTAGCAAGTGTCTGCAGACAATTCTTCGTCTTCCATGCACACTACAGGCAACCACAGCAATGTGCCAACGACCAAAGCAATCACAAGGAGGTACCCTCAGCACCCTCTTCACAATCGATTTCACCCAGCAACAACCAGCAACCTCAAGGAAACACTCACCAACTGATCAGCGAATGCACATTTTTCCCTAGCGACTGGAGGTGGTATCACATCTAATGTGGCGGGCAACTCTCGAGCAATGACATCTCTAGCATTAGCTGATAACTTAGCACTCCACCCTCTCATCCAAATGTGGTCACTTCTGGCTTTTTGAAGAGGTTTCACAAACCAATAGATGTTATGGTGGCTATGTCCATTTTTTGTACACTCTATGTTTGGGATATTGTCTTAAGTCGTAATTTCTCACATGTAGCACACAACACACTGCTGGACATACTCTGGTTTTGGTGCAGATGCAGCTTGAGTGTGCAGGAGGCTAGGAGCAAGGCAATCACTCACTATGTGCAATTTGCAGTCTCACATGCTCCTCTGTTCAGTAAGAATCAGGACAGTGTGTGTTTGAAAACATTCCATGACTGGCCACACCTCGTCACAACTGACATTCTTGATGTTTTTGGTCTCAATGTGCAAAAAATGCACTGTTTGCATTCAATGCACTTGCATGGAATCTGACACACCAACCATGTGAACATAACCACAACATGATTGCATCTTTCAGAAGACACTCTACTAAACATGTCATGCCCACAACTTGGAGATTGTTAAATTGTCATGATGCTACACTGTAATTCTGAGGACCAGCTCAAATAGATCGATTTTCCCGTATCACTGAGCATTGATATTTTATTAATGTAGACTCTGGATTTATGTTGGAGCCAGCCTTGTTTTTTAATTCTGCAGGAACTGTGTTGGATCTCGGTGGAAAAAGCCTCTTTTCACCCCACTTATTTTATTCCTTGCCACCTAAGCATAACCTATGGCGGGGTGCCTAGATGATTTCCATTCTTATATATTTGATTAACGACATGGCAGCATCACTGTCAAGTTCAATGCCATTCAGCGCTGCCAGCTACAAAAGAGTGCTATTACCTTACAGCAGATAATAGAACAGAGGAAAATCAGGGCCACTGTTATTTCAGCTTCCTGTAGTGATTTTTTTTCTTTGTTTTCTTTGTTAATTTCCCCTTTGAAGTGAGTAATAATCACCTTACTTCACAGCATTGTCATCATCATACCTGTCAGCCTTTTTGCAGCTTAAGATGTTCAGAGTGAGGAAACACAACGCATCTGCTTACATTGTTTTTGTCTGGAGATCAAAGACGCCTCTGACTGCAAACAACTTCAGCAGATGACACAAGGTGCCAAATGTTTCCTCGACATCAGATGGCTTCCACTGAGATCCATATTGCATTCTAGGCCAAACCTCCCAGACACCATCACAAGTATTTCCCCTGAGGGTCCTCCCCCCTCCATTCGTAGTTGAGAAACATCCCCCGGTCGAGGGTGCACCACATGAAGTTAAATGATTTTGAGGAATTACAATCATAACATCTGAGTTTTGGGCAACACCAATCCAAGAAACAAGACAGAAGAATGGGCTAGATCGGAATGGAGAGGGGGAACAGGATATGATGGAAGGGAATCGAAGAGATGATACAAATTATGGCACAAAGGCGGAGCTGCTGTTGGATTCCTCATAAGAATTATTCAAGGAGAAATGGCACCTGGCCTGGGGGAAATCAGCACTGCCTTCAGCCGGATTAGTCCTGGCACAATCTGGACACAGTCTTGTTTGATGTCCCCCACCCATCCGTCTTGTATGTAGTCTTTTATCTCACTCTAAAGTAATATAGTCTTCACTGCAATTCAATAATGGTCCAGCCGAGCCTGTCAGGCTGCGTTTGCCCGTTATCTCACAAAGGCCTGTCCACTCCAGCAACGAGCCACCCGATATTTGTGTGTGTTTGTATGTGTGTGTGTGTAAGTGATTGCATCCCCAGGGGAGGGACTTCATGCTTGTGTATGTGTTTGTGTGAATGAAAGAGAGAGAGAGAGAAAGAAGAAGACGGGAAGAGAGAGATGCCAAATCAATTGATGTGTGTCTGCACCATGTGGCAGACAGAGGGGGAAGTGGGGAGACAGACGGTCTATTTATCCCTCAGTGTATTTGTATGTGTGTTTTGACCGGTTATCCTACTTGAGATCTAAATTAAGAAATAGCACGGCCGATGGGGCAGATGCAGTGGCCATCACCTGTGCGTGTGTGTATGTGTGTGTGTGTGTCTGTCTGTGTCAGCACAAGTGAAGGGTTTTAACTCATTTCCTAATTGGATGAAAGGGGCAGATATGGCCCAGTCTGACCCAGGCCTTGCTGCAGGACAGTGGGAACCACAGTAATTTACCCACAGAGTGACAGCCTTACTGAAGCTTTCAGGTTCCCTGCTGGAATCAGGACAACAGTAAGTCAGCCCTTAGTCATATCCCAAATTAGACGGACATTGGACTGAAGGATTGACCGAATGGGACAAAAACAAAAAAAGACTTGCTGATGGGGAGGATGCGCATTTTCAAAAAAGGGATGGAGTGAAGGATTGATGGATGAATCATAAATACACCAAAATGCATGGATATCTTCATAGCTACACCTCTGCATAATGCTGGAGGCTATTTTCGCTTCATGTCAGGCTGTAAATGCATCTGCATAAGCAAGCGGCTTTCATTTACCTTGCAGTCACGGGGCATCATGTCCCACAGCTCATTCAGCGCATGCTAATATATGGCGGCACAGGCCTCCCCATCATAATCACCCATAACACTAAAATGAGACGCATGACAGTAAATAGCAGTCAAGCCTTACAAAGACTATTTGGTATGGGAATGATTTTTGTTGCTAGCAAACACTTCAGATGGCAATAAATAAAAACAGATTTTTTGATATATTAAGCTGCTTCTTTTATTGTCATGCCTCACTGCAGTCTGTGCATGCAAATAAAGAGATATATTCACTGTACATATGGATAAGGGGGGAGAGAGAGGGAGGGAGGAAGAGTGAGATGCTGTTTCAGGAGTCACATTGCAAATGGTGAATGATTTGCTTTTGCAATCAAAAACAAGAATTTGATTTAAGAGCTGCAAGAGAGTAAAGCACTTTTCCCCCCTGCCATGCATAAGCAAACAACTAAAGAATGGAGAAATGAACGTGCGCATTTCTCATTCGTGTTCTTTGCAATCTATTATTACTTTATCACTGTTTGCATTCCCGTGCTCACTGTACAACCTGAAACAGCTTTATTTGTCATACGGATGTTCAATTTAGTCCAGGTCTCCTGCTGCCTTAACGTTATCCACTAAAACATGTCCGTGTTATTAGACATGGTGAACACGGAGCAGCCATATGCGCATAGTGTGATACGCATGGCAAGGGTTTGCACATAGAGCACGCTGGTGCTAGCATCTGCATGGAGGAATGTGACGGAAATACCCCGCTGATGCAGGGGGCTCTGAGGGGTCAGCTAGACTTAATTGCACTCAGGGAACATGTGTGCTAGCCCAAGCTGGCGGAGCCACTCTGCGAGGGAGCCGGCCATCTGCCGCCCTGCATTTCTAAATCCTGAGGACCAGTTTGGATTTATTAAAGGAAACGACACAACATTGTCAAATAACACTATTTCTATGTGTGGCTGTGGGCTCATATAGGTAACTGAGAATCTTTTGAAGCAGACCCCACTACTAAGTTAGGTTTGCCTATGATCAGTGCTCACTGAAGTGCTACAGGATTTATCTTTTTGAAGTTAATCGTGTATTTCTGGTTTGGCTCACTTTGCATATATGTTATAGGCCATGCAAAGAAGCCTGTTTGCTTATTTTCTACTTTAAAATCTTATTTTAAAGTGAATGGTTTGTCAAAAGGGCTGGTATAACTGTAATTTCTTATTTCATTGGTTCTGTTTAAAGCTGGGCCTAAAAGACTTCTTAAACTTTAACCTTTTTGCATTACTCACACTAGCAAACCTCCGCGCTATGCACAGGCCTTTGCTTTGGTGTTAGGTCAATAAACAGTAACTGTCAAGAAAATCATAATTACTTTTTCTTAATTGTGATTACATAAAACGTTTCAGGGATTTTCATTTTAGTAAGTATATGTATATATATTCTCTGTGTTTCATGCCAGCGCTTTTTGCCAGGCCTGCAGCGCTTGCTTGGTCACTAAAAATGTGAAACATATTTTGGGTTTAACAACTTTATTACTACATGTAATTCCATTTATCATGCCAACACAGTGTTCTACTCTCACAGTCGATATCACATAATTTTGTACACTGTATTCAGTAGATAACATGCAGTAAATAAGCACAAACAAATTCTTCATTGACACATCTTAGAACAACATATCACTTTACGGTATATCTCTGCATGATATATCATACGATGTTATGTCAAAGAAAACATATCACTTTCCTACACATTACTGCATGATATATAACATATATAACAAATTTGTTAGATGTCATATTTTGAACAATATAAACATGTAACATGAAGAATATATTACGTGCGCACGTTGAAGTCGTAAAGTCGCCGTTCGGTGCTCAATTGAACTGTCAAATGTACAAATATATACGATTGTGGGATTTGTATAAAATATTTGTATATGCCATACAGATGCTGGCACTCACAGTGCCCTAGGCAATCTCTTGATGCATGCTCAATAATCCAGGTAAAAGAATCCCAAAAAGCTGAATCTGTTCATCTGGACGTAGCGTTTTTTAGTGGGAGAAACGTTTCGTCACCTCTGGTGACTTCTTCAGTCTCAGCTGACTGCAGGCTTCCCCAGCCTTATAAACAGTACATTTGCATAATGACTGAAACCAGCACCATTGACTAACAATGGGCCATGAGGTCAGTTTCTTGATCATTAGTATGCAAATTGTCATGACCATTGATCAATGGCCATGAGTACCATTCACAGAGAGTGGGGAATGGCTGCAATCACAGCATTGTAAGATGGTGACAGATGTACCCTTAGGCCCCCTCCTCAGTTCAGAGATGGTCTTTCCCTTTTCACGTAAATGGCCTCCTTGACTCCCCGTTCAAACCAGCGTTCCTCCTTTGAACGGGAAGTCAAGGAGGCCATTTACATGAAAAGGGAAAGACCATCTCTGAACCGAGGAGGTTCATCTGTCACCATCTTACAATGCTGTGATTGCAGCCATTCCCCAATCTCTGTGAATGGTACTCATGGCCATTGATCAATGGTCATGACAATTTGCATACTAATGATCAAGAAACTGACCTCATGGCCCATTGTTAGTCAATGGTGCTGGTTTTGGTCATTATGCAAATGTACTGTTTATAAGGCTGGGGAAGCCTGCAGTCAGCTGAGACTGAAGAAGTCACCAGAGGTGACGAAACGTTTCTCCCACTAAAAAACGCTACGTCCAGATGAACAGATTCAGCTTTTTGGGATGCCCTAGGCAATGCTTATGCAAAGTTTCACCAAGATTGGTGCACTCATCTAGGAGGAGGTATGGAACATCCTTTACAAACACATCTACATACATACACAACAATCGTAGTATAGTATGATAAGATTTTTAAAAAGTTACTTAGCAGCCCCTGAAAAATCTTGTTTTTGCTGGGTCAGAGCACTGTGACATCGCTGGGTGTGGTTACAGGTTACAGGTGCTGCACAAGCAGACAACCTCCAGGAAAATGAAGCTAACCTGAAGAAAACCCGAAGTTCCTCAAAAGTGTCTTGTGGATGGCTCCGACTGTCAGTCCCCACAGACTCCTGTGTTAAAATGCCCAATTTTAAGCAGAAATAAACACATTCACAGCCTGGTTTCTATAGTGAATTTCCCTCTTCATGACAGCTGTAAAGGAGGTATTTATGCTTAAAGTTATTGCTTTGTGTGACAGGTGAAAGAAGCCTGTAGCCACCTTGGCTTATTTTGAGTCAACTAACTGGACTCTGTTTGTAGTGTGGTGCCTTCAGGAGCATTTTTAATACAATTACCCGAGAAATTTTATGGCTTGCTGTGTCGTCAGTATACTACTAGACAGTCCATGACATCTGTGGTCTAGGTGAGTTAAATTCTAGCATTGTTGTATGTTATTTAGCAGTGATTATTAATGCACCCGTACATTTTATAGACTAGCTTTCTGAACTAGCTAGTGTTAACTGATTACTTAGCACTCCACTCCTTTGATCCAGCAAGG
The DNA here is from genome assembly GCA_015108495.1 of Heterochromis multidens. Classification (NCBI taxonomy): domain Eukaryota; kingdom Metazoa; phylum Chordata; class Actinopteri; order Cichliformes; family Cichlidae; genus Heterochromis; species Heterochromis multidens. Next base: position 12,063 of record VUQS01047166.1, read on the forward strand.
CCTCAAAATGGGACTTTACAAGCAAATGAATGATGTCACAACAGCTGCATCCATCTTTGAATACAGTAATTCGTGCTACACACGAAACCACAGCCAGCAGAGGATTTGCGTGTGGGCCGAGGTGAACAAAGCTGAAATCTTCACCCAGAAAAGACAGAGAAACACTGCTTCACAGCATGGTATTAAGCTCGTCTTTAAAATCAAACTGAGCAGCTAATCCCTTCATTTGAGAGAGTTTCTAATGATGGGCACTGGTTAAGGCTTGATCCCATGAGGGCAAGGAATGATCATATATCAACACAAGCTTTGAGAAAGCTTTTGGGTGCTGTATCTATGTGTGTATCATAATTTCAAAGATGTGCTATTGCAGTTTCATCAGATAACTTGGCTTGTGGCTCGTAAGTTACTTTCTACATACATTTTTGTTGCAGTTCTTTCAGAAGAACAGAAAATGTCAGACTGAATGAAAAAGTTTACTATGTGAACTTTAAACTGCCCTTAATGTAACGCAGACCCGGTCTTTACTGTGTGTGTCCTTGTAGTCTGGTGTTTCTCATTCTGCATGCAGCAAAACATGGTCACTAAAATAACCTTCAACAAGCTAAAGATAACCGTTTTGGACATGAAAAGGCACAGCTATGTGGACTGATAATAAGAGGTGCAAGTCGCCAAGTGCCAATGCCACTGTTGCATGTGAAAGCTTGCATTCTGACTGCGTGTCTTTGTATCTATTTTTACACCGCACCCTATTCATTAAGGCTGATGACTGATAGGCTACTTTGTTGGCAGCCTGCGTCCAAAGCGTTATGCAATGACCTTGGGTTCTAAACTACGGAAACTGGCCTCTAAATAAAGAGCAGGTTGCTACTGGGTTAATATGAGTATTCCATATGACTAAAACAGCAGCTTTTAGGCAATGGCCACATGCAGATCAAGTGCACAGACACTTTACAGTTGCTCATATGGAGAGGTGGCATGCATGATTGATGTAAGTTAAACTGCTTTGACTTTCAAAACTGCTGTAGTAGCTCACTGCTGTGAGAATCCAAACAGTAATACAACTGCATCAGTAACACTAAGCCCACTGGATATACAAATGGCCTTGACTTTACTTTGAGATGACCAAAATCAAAACAGATTGCTGTTCAAATGCAGTCGTAGTAAATATGATCCTTTATTGTCAGGTGAAATATTTTCACATTGTAGAGAAGGTGCCAAACACTCATTAGATTCTTGTCAGAGGTCTCAGTCTTCCTGACAAAGACATTATCCATGGCCTGAAACACCACACTGAAGTAAGACAGTGAAGTCAAGCCAAGCCATGCCACGTTTCTTTGATTTATGACAACAGACTGACTATATGTGGATAAAAATGAGAAATTGGTGAAATTTTACTCACCAGGCTCTAAATGGATGGTTCATTAAATGTGAAGGTACTTGTACTTATTTACACTAAAAGAATCAAAAGAAAATTTTTTTATTTTTTTTATTATTATGTTATAGATTTTACTGGTCCTGCCTACTTTATATCAGCTTGGGCTGAATGGCACCCATGAACTAAAATAAGTTAATTCTGATATTAGGAAGTATCCACTGGTTTCCTCTTGTGTCCCTGTGTGATGATAGGTTGGCTTTATTTTCCTGTGAAAAGTAACTATTATTTTCTTTAACTTTGTCTATGATGAGATGATGAGAAGACTTTCTTTATCCTACATTTGGGTAATTCTTTTGTTACAGCAGTTGAAATGATGATGAAATAGCAACAACAATAATAATAATAACAACCCCCACAACCACAAAAACAACAATAATTATTATTACCTGGCAGATGCCTCTCTCATAGAGGATGATACCATGTGGTATAAAAGAGTTCCTGTATCTGTCCATGTGGCATCGGAGCTGAATTAGTCTGCCTGTCCAATTCAATTCAATTCAATTCAATTCAATTCAATTCAATTTATATAGCGCCAAATCACAACAACAGTCGCCTCAAGGTGCTTTATATTGTAAAGTCAAGACCCTACAATATTACGGAGAAAACGCCAACAATCAGACGACCCCCTATGAGCAAGCACTCGGCGACAGTGGAGAGAAGGAACTCCTTTTTAACAGGAAGAAACCTCCAGCAGAACCAGGCTCAGGGAGGGGCAGCCATCTGCCGTGACCAGTAAATGGTGCAGAGAGTGATCATTCATGAAATTTTAAACTAGGTGTAATTACCCAGATTTTTGCCTAAAACCTCTTTCATTGTAACCATGGAATACAAATCATGGACAAAAAGTCATTTTGCTATTGGCTTGAGGTCAGAAATACTTGTAAATGTTGTTAGGGGCCAATAACAGCACAAGCTGTGTTGTCATTTCATTTGTACCCCAGGTGCGCCTGGAATTAACATGCAATCCGTACATGAATTATACAACCTCCAAAGATGAGATGTAACCCAATTTTTTTGGATCTATGGCTTAAGTAGTGTTAACAAGGATGTTTTTAAACTTGTAATAGGTAAATAGGTAGATGGATATGTGGTGAGTATCTGTTTTGATTATTTCATCAAAATAATGGCACTTATCACCTTTAATTAGCTACTTTTAAAAATATTATTTTCTAACAAACTGGGCAACAATGCAGAAAAATCCACAACAGGCTGTAGATGTTTCTTTCAGTTTGACATGGCGCAATTTCCATGTTCCCAACATTTTCACTGCTGGTAAACAAGCTTCACTCTGTACAGTAATGATAGAGCCCTTTTCTAATTTCAGCAAAGTAAAGCACTGGTGAATTTACAGCATTTAAACACCTTTTTGTGGAGCAACGTGTCCACCCTCTCAGGCATCCAGACACTGATTTGACTTGCAATTGAGAGGCAGTCCAAATTCTAACAGGAGAACCAATCAAAAACAATGCCTGTCCAAACTTAGAGAAAGTTCCTTGTAAGTCATCCTACCCTGGAGAAGCAGCATCTGTTGTATTATCCTGGTAACATATCCAGAAAGAGATTACATGTTAGTACCAGGGGTACTCTTTAGTTTTTGTTGTCTGGTATTGTCCAGTATTTGACATAAATTTGCATTTGTTAACCAGATTATGATATTTTCAATCTTCAGTTAACATTTCAGGTAAATTTGACATAAATATTGAATTGTATACTGTTTGTTTTGTCAGATATTAACATGTTGGCAAAGAAGATGAGCACTGAAAGGCAATTTGTTAGTTATGTCATTAGTCAAAACCTTGCATCAAATGTGTAAGTGACTTTGTGATCTTAGTCACTCTGCTGTTCTTTAATGTTAGCTCTCTTCTATTTTGTCGTGTGGTACTTTCTTGACTCTTACTTTTTTGTGATTTTATATCCAGTAATCAGGTACAAAACCTTGCATGACTGCACACAATAGACTCAGAGAAAGGGGAGTTTTAACCAATGGGACCCTTGGTGTTAATGTCTGTTTTCAACTCGGGAGGTAAGACTCAGGAATGAAAGCCTTCACTCATATCACATCACTACTCTCCCGCTTCTCCATTTCCACTCATATTTCCCTGACGGTCCATAAAGAGACAGCCATTTGAGAGGGTGCATTGATTTCTAGGCATATCTGGTGATAAAATGCGCTTCTCCGCCCGCAGCTCCTTTAACTACCCAATTTGAGGGCCCCTGATTTGGCAGGGCCATGCAGGAACTGTAAATAGAGCTGTGAATCAGAAGGGAGTAGGCAGGAAGTGAGGACAGCGTCTTTATTAAAGACACGTACAGACAGTAGGGGCACAGATCAAGCTGAAGAGGGGTCCCCTTATGGATTTCAAGGCTTGCTGCTGTTGGAGGAAAGATAAAATGTCCACAAAATACAAAGACGGGGCAGCGGACTGTCCTGCATTAATCATCCACATACAGTGTAAGCTTGTTTATATCTTTCCAAGCAAAAACGCTCCTCTGCAAATACTTTGTGTATTCTTCAAAGTTTGCCATTTCTGTGAAAAGTCTGCCCTTCACCTTGTGTTTGCTTCAAATTCCTGCCAAGTTGAAGGCAGCTTCATTTGAAAAAGAAAAAGAAAAAAAAAAAAGGGGGGGGGGGGGGGCGGAAAATTTAAAAAA
>VUQS01047166.1:18964-45058 GCA_015108495.1 Heterochromis multidens
CAGTACCTCAATTCATACAGAAATACTAATGGATAGTGTAGAAAAACTAAGTACACCCTGTGATTCAGTAGCTTGTAGAACCACCTTTAGCAGCAATAACCTGAAGTAGTTGTTTTCTGTATGACTTTATTAGCATCTTGCTGCTGTGCTTGGGATCATTGTCATGTTGCATGACTCAATTTTAGCCAGCCTTTAGCTGTTTGACAGATGGCCTCACATTTGACTCTAGAATACTTTGGTATGCAGAGGAGCTCATGGTCAATTCAGTGACTGCAAGGTGCCCAGGTCCTGTGGCTACAAAACAAGCCCAAATGATCACCCCTCCACCACCATGCTTTAAAGTTGGAACGAGGTATTTTTGCTGATATGCTGTGTTTAGTTTTCTCCAACATGGCACTGTGCGTTGTGGCCAGACATCTCTATTTCGGTCTCATCTGTCCAAAGGACATTATTCAAGAACTTCAAGACTTTGCAAACCTAAGCCATGCTGCCATGTACTTCTTAGAGAGAAGAGGCTTTCTCCTGAGAACCTTCCCAAACAAGCCATATTTGTTCAGTCTGTTTCTAATTGTACTATCATGAACTTTAACATTTAACATGCTAACTGAGGTCTGTAGGGTCTGAGATGTAGCTCTTAGGATTTTCAAACATTTTTCTGCGCATTGCACGGTCTGACCTTGGGTTGAATTTGCTGGGACATGCACTCCTGCTACTTACCCTCTTAATTCCTGTGGAAGCAGTAAGGGTGTACTTAGTTTTTCACAGCACTGCATAGAGTGCTGTGAAAACTTTCTTTTTCACATGACTGTATGCATTGTTACTATAGCACCAGTGATATCTGTTCCAACATGGGGCAACATCCATAGCTCAACAGGCCTGTTGTGTCTAGTCATAGACGCTACGCTATGACTGGACAATTCCTGTGCTGCGACAAAATTTAGCCAGTGGTCAATTACCTAATGGATGTCTCAATAATTTTGTGTACTTTGTCTAAAATTGTATTTGTTCCCCAAAAAGGTTTGTGGGGCATCCACTTAAGACTTTTTTTTTTTTAATTTCTTTTGTAGTCAGACAAAAAGCAGTCAAAGAAACAGACATGGGGACACTGGAACAAAACTATTGGGTCGCGGAAAGCAGCCAAGGTTGATGGGTACACAATCAGGGCTCCAGAGACATAATTCTGAACTATTTGATTATATGTGTGTGTCCTTGTTTACAATGTTAATCCTTTGTAATACTGGTAAAATCTTTTTTATGTTTTATGTTCAATGGGAACTTCTTAAAATGTCCACCAGCCCCAGTCCTTGTCTCATAGCTGATGTTTAAAAGATGCCTGTCAAAATAACTAATCATTGTAACAAAGGTAATTTGGAGAAAGTGGCAGCTTGATGAATTAGAGGAATTCCAGCACATAATGTTTTTGTCCGCCGTGACAATGTCCGCCAATAAAGGCATCTGGAAAAGTAGGAAAGCCTATGTGTTTTGAAACACATGCATAAATCTATACACAGCTGCCAACAATCAAAGACAATGACACACAAACAAATTACTTTGCTCTGCTCTGTTCTTTTAGGAGACGTGCTTGCATCAGCATGCTGAGCCCACAGCATCCCTTCTCACCTGGGAGCTGTGTTGGACCACTGAGGTGTGGTAAGATACTACACGCTCCAGGGCGCCCGTGACCTTTGAATTACGGCCATCACAAACTGTGAATGTGTGCGTGGGAGAGAGAGAAAGAGACGAAGGGGACGAGAGATGACAGAGGGAACAGAAGGCGTATGTGCTTTTGCCATTCCACTGACAATGTAATATTGCAAATGACTTTTCCCTCTAACTAGCATGAGAATCAGTTTTTGTTTATAGCTGCATCAACAGAACAATTGCCCTTACCTGTACGGAGGCTCGGTGCCCTTTTCCGAACCATAATCATATTCGCACACACTGTACTGCTGCCATTTACATCCAGGCCTCTGGGGAATACACAACTGTGGTCGCTGAGTATCTCTTTGTAGAATTCAAGTACTTTACAAGCGGAGTTACTTTGGTACAATGACATAAGGACGTTATTATACTGAGCATTTCAGAAAGTCTCTCTAAAATGTTCCAGACTGTAGTTTATATGAGGTTATGCCAGTTTTTTTTTTCCATTAACCATAATAATATTTTACTTATCAAGTTAATTGCTGCAATTGTGGAACAAGGGAAGACCGCAAAGCATTAATCAGACTGCCTTTGGGCAAACTCCTAGGTTAACCAAGCTTAATTTCTATTTGCAGTGATTGTAAAACTTTAATACAGTCACCTTTGACCCGCCATAACAGTGTGTCAAAGTGATAAAATGGCACAACAGTGTCCATTTAGTTATTGTTCTTGGACATAAAACCTGGAGTTTTTCTTAGTATTTAATAGCGGTTAGGCAATACATTGTGGTATTGATAATTACTGTGATATTCAAAAATGAAAAACTGATATCAAAAACATAATTGTATATGTTAACAACCTAAAAAAATACACGGCCATGGTTAGAAAGTCACTTTTCAGTTTATCATGTGTCATTTCTTTTCAGTAACACACATTCACTAGCTACTCGCAACAGCAAAGATGGCAGTAGAAGTAAAAGCTTGAGGGGGAAAAGGGGTTTTAAAATCTTATTTTGTGGTGAAGTCAGTAAACCTTTTAAACTTTTTGTATCAGATTTGACTGGTAATTCTATACATGCTGGTTGGTAAGTAAGATAGATAGATAGATAGATAGATACTTTATTGATTCCACAAGGGAAATTATTGTTATTACCATTAAAATTATAGACAGTGAACTGCCCAATAAAGTGTTTGGAGACTTTTAGAAGGATTTTGGTTACAATGAGTCACTCACACAGGTGCAGTTAGGCTGTTGTTATGCTGTTGAGTTTAGCTCTGGAGACTGAACAGATTTATTATCTGAACTACTCGCCACCTTAACTCACAGGTGTGTCTAGTTTGTGGCTGGTCTATTTGAGTCACAGCAATGTGGTGCTCTATTTTTGCAGTATTTTAATATTTTGTGTACAAACGGAGTACAGTATATATTGATATATTTGTTTATACTGGCTTAAGATGTCTTTTCATTTTTTTTAATCATTTGTCTTTTGCGAGACAGTAGTGAGTTATGAAGTCTTTCTGGGTATACTTTATACACCATGATGGTGCTATTACATTCTGATTATGGCGTTTACGCTCATTTAATATGCCAGTTATAACCACCACCACCCTGCAACCCACCCTGCTCCACAAACACTATAAAAATAAAGTTGGGGAGTGTAGTGTAGTAAAATCTGATATCATGACAGCCATAGTATCATACTCTTACTTTTATATATACTTGCAGATGGTTCTCTGTGTAATAAGAGGAGTATACTGTGGTCACTTTTGGTGTAGCTCTTAATAAAGTGGTCTATCTATATTCCTTTTCAAAAAATGTGAGAAATTAAATGAACCTGATGAGCAGAGGTATCATAGCCAATAGAAATATTGACCAAAACATTGATAAGTTGTAATAAATTGAAATAACCTACTTATTATCTTGGCAGAGAAACATATTTGTCTGTCCTCATAAAAGCAAAACAAAATATTTTTTCTGTCTGTTTGAATAACCTGAATATATTTATCTGAATGTGTACCCAAATGTCTTTAGTCTGTTGTCAGCATATGAACAAGGTAAACAAATTTCTTCTGCACAGCATCATCAGTATGCTTTTGACTACTCTGGAAACATGAATCTGTTTTATTCCTTTGGTGTTAAGAAGCAGTGTGGTAAGGCTCCTTTAAAATAGTTAATGTTTTGTTACTCCCACACACACAAGAGCAGCGACAGTCTCCCATAAGATGGAGAGCAATCTGATATATCTAAGCCTGCTTCATTTAAAATATAGTAAAGCCTTCTGCTTTGCTTCTGAGAGATGCTCCCTGTCTTGTGTGTGTATGTTTGTGTGAGCGCCTAAGACTCAGGGATGATGCATAGACTCTGACACTTTGACAGATGAACAGATTTAGAGTGCTCGAAGGACCCAGCCTGTTCAATATAGGCAGGAGCAAGAGTGTGAGTTTGTTAGTGTGTCTACTTGTTTATATGTGGCTGCTAAGATGTGCTAAATGTACAGTTCATGCCACCTTTATTTCTGCTCGTTGATACATAAAGTGATGTAATTGGTTGGGATATATGACTGTGTCAATCTTGTCTACTGATGTGATTAAGCAAAGCAGATGTACTGCAATCTAATGGAGTGTATGTAAGCAGTAACCTACAATCGATACAAACACAGTAACCAAGTCATGTGTCAGTCTCCTCAAATATATTTAAAACTACGTCCCAGACATCACTTGATTTTTTAATTGCTCTTTTAGTAGTAGCAGAACTTTTTGACCATTTTGTTTTGACGATCATGTTACCTTGTCCTCTAACAAGTGTTATTTTTGATGTAGTGCAACAATATTATATGCACCAACAACTAATAGGAATATTAACAAATTGTAACTTTGCTTTGCTAATGCACTGAATGTATGCTAGCTAGCTACGTTTTTGACAGGGAGACAGTATAACATAATGTTATACTTTATGTTACAGGTTCATCTACTTAACAAAAGACGAAACAAAGTATTTTTCTTTCCATGATTCCTGAAAGTAAACTCCTTTATCTTTGCTGGCTGCCCAACTTCATGAGGTAGTCACCTGGAATGCTTGGCTAAGTCTTAGGAGTTCCCATGTGCTGAGCCTGTTGGCTACTTTTCCATCCTCCAGGTCATTTGATATGGCATTCCATCACTCTTCTTATTTGTCAGATAGCCCTTACAAACCGTGGCATAATGCTTTGGGTCACTGGCCTGACAAATGGCAGTCACACTAAACATAAACCAAATGGGCGTGTTGCTACAGAACACTGTGACAGCCATGTTGGTTAAGCATTGCCTTGATGCACATCCTCCATGGTTCAGATTGGAAACCATGCATACAGATACAATTTTAAATGTTTAAATCTTACGGGCATAGTAGATGGAACCAAATATCTCGTCTCATTTGCATTTCTTGTGTTACTTTTCCCAAGAAATTCTTTTTGTAGTTTCTTTGCAGCAATTTGACCATAAAGGCCTTTTTCACATAGTCACATCTCAACAAATGATATTGAGCTGTGTCTGCAATGTGAAGCTCTAATCTGTAGTGCCATTAATTGATTCTGAGGCAGGTAACTCTAATGAACTCAGAGAGGTATGTCTTGGTCTTCCTTTACTTGGGCGATCCTTATGAGAGACAGTTTTATCATAGCTTTTGCTGCATAGAGTGAACCAAGTTCTTTAAATTTTCTGAACTGAATGATTTTCATGTCTTAAAATTTTTTGGTACTTTCATTTCGATTAGCCAAGCATGTCTTGCCATAATACAGTACAGCAGTTCAATAGGGCTACTTGCTATACACCAACACAACCTCAGCATAAGACAGATGATGGTCTCACGCATTTTAACAAGGCAAGAAATTCCACCACTTAGCCTTTCATAAGGCTCACCTTTGACATGAAAACCATTCCAGTGCCAGGACTGTCTCATGAGGATATGATCTTGCCAATACTGTAATTATAGCATAGCCCTCAAAATTTGTGAAACAGTCTGTATGGCAACATATTACGTATTGTAAAACAAAACAAATTAAGAAATCTGTTTGCGTCAGTCTGGCTCTTCATTTTTTTCGACGACTGTTCATGTAATCTACTTCAGACTTGATGGATGCATCGCTGGGGACTGCAGTATTTGGATGAGTGGTTTTAGTTTTTGGCTAAAAGTGTTTTTTGTTGCACTTTTAGTAGCTCTCGCTAGAATGGATCAGCCAGATCTACTCTGCTGTTGTTGGTTGTTTTGCTGTCACTAGGCCTTTGCCATCTGAAGGAGGGCTCAGAACAGGGCTGTATTCAGTCCCCAGAAAAATATTGCAAAAAGATTGTTTAAATGGAAACACAGGTGCATTGAACACCCTGTTATGTTTCCCAAGCACTGCACCTATGGGAGGTTATCTGTTGGGCACTCACTTTATTTAGACTTAACATGCCTCAATTTTTCAGTGCCTGCACAGTCAATTCAGTAACTGTATCCTCAGCTTAGTTAGCTACTCAACTTAAGGCATCTTTTTTGTTATTACAGCAGCACACATACCATAATTGCCATAATCAAAAGGCGTTGTCTGAGTTTGAACTTTTTCCTTTCAGTAAGTACAAAGCCCACAAGATCAGAGCTCTCTCCTGATACTTAAATTGTGCTCCATCTATTATTGTATTACATCATTATTTACTTTTATTATTGTATTACCAGCTCACATAAATGTTGAAATCTGTTGTTAGACTCTGCCTCACACTGAACACAGAAAGTTGCCCTTCTTTCTTTTACTTTATTGAACAGCTGTACGAGAATCCATACAATTTCCAAAGTAAAAGACAAGCAGTGCTCAATTTACACAGGAAACTTTATTAATTATGTATATCTTCAGACTGGCTATAGCAATCTTGTGTAGCCTTATTAACCTACACAGGCCTGTAAATTTCAGATGTGGGCAGAACAAATTAAAATTTTCTGAACCAGCACGTTTTGAAGCAGCACTTTTGTAGTCAATTTTATCTGTGCAGTATTTTATCTTTGATATTGTAGAAGCAAACTGAAAATGTTGAGGTTCCTTACTTAGATGACTAAGTTCGCTCTTATATTTATTTGTATACTTGTGTGTTTCACTTACTCCAAGTATGTCTTTTTACAGGCCCAGGTGTGCTTGGTTTTCTTTCTAAATTTTGCTGCTTAAATATTCTTCTCAAAAGACACGGTTTAGAACATCACTGGAGGAAACCTAAGCAAAAATGATCTGTTCATGCGACTGAATTTTCCTACATTGTTAAATTCTAATTTTGTCTGAATGTTTCTTTATCAAATGTCTTTAGAAGTTTAACAGGATCACTGAATCACATTTCACCACCCGTATGACTGACTACAAGACAAGACATAGATACTTAATTAGTGTCTGCCTAAAGACTGCAAAGCTTGCCTGGCACCAAAGACAGAGACACACAAGGCTCCAGCACAAACTTACATGTACTAAAAGAATATTGGGGAAAAAAGTTATTCCATTAATGAGTCATAAACCCTTCTTTACGTCCCCGGTTATCATGCTCTAGTCCCCACGCCCTCATCCGGACACAATGTTCCCCTGTCGAAAACTGCCGAACACAGACAAAACGCTCACTTTGTCCGCCTAAGCAAATAATTACTCCGATTAATTAGCCATGCTGTGGCTGTGATAGCTGGAGGCAAACATTCCATTAAAAAGAGCTAAAACACAGCAGAAAATAGCTCTACCATCACCACTGGAGGGTGCACTCTAGTGACCTTCTCTGACAAAGCCTGGGAAAGCAGATGATGTATAGGACGAGCTCCTTTCGGACACGGGACACTTTGACCTGTTGCCTGTTCTGCCTCTGAATGGATCTTATTTGAGGTTAAAACATGAATTTATTTAGACTTTAGGGGAAATGAAAATGAGGCATGAAACATGAGAACTGAATACTGTTTTGGTTAATTATTCTTAGGTGGTTTCAGTTGTTTCTGGTGTGGAAAGGAGAAGGCTTTCTAGGAGACTAAAGTTCCTCTGTCACATGTGTAGTTTGTTTTCAGTCAATTTTACATTCACTTTCAATCACTGTTTCATTGGCTTTCCGCACAAACTTCTACTTGTTTAGGTTTAGGAAAAGATCATAGTTTAGCTTTAATAATGTTACGGCTAGACCTGCACGGTGAGAAATGCTATGCCTGTTAACAGTGGCAATCCTGTAAATTAGTAAATGATCAATCATTCTTCTAGGTTGGTGGAGACCAAACACAACGTAAAAAGACGAGTCACTCAGTGCCGGAAATATGAGTCCAAATGAATGCTAATATTGCTCTTTCTCTGTCAGAAGGTTAAATACGCTGTTTGCTTACATGTCTGCCATATGAACTTTAAAAGACAATATGTGCTGCTTGTTGCATTGCATGAGTTTTCAGTGACTGTATACCTACTTCTTTTTGCCATCCTTTTTTGGTTTTTCCATCGCCATCTGGCCACATTAGTCACTGACTGACTAATGGATCTTACAAATGTGTATTATTTGCGTCCAGAGACGAGGGCAGATTTCACTGACGTCATGGACCGAGATTTTAGCAATGAGAAGCAGTTACCAATATGACCTGTTGATCTGCCAGTAGAGTGAGAGGAATGAGAAAAAGAAGAATGGTGAGATTTTTTTTTTTTTTTGCATAACACCCATCATTTGCAAAAGAAATTTCACTCTACACTCTCTGCAGTGAATGCTATAGTGTGTATGCTGATATTCCACCTGCTGTGTTGTAGCACAACTGTGTGGCTCTGCATACTCAAAACATGAAGTCTGCAGTCCATTCTTCTTGTATTAGCTTGCATCTGTGTGCACAGAACCTTCATTACATTCATGTTAACATATTAGCTAAATACTCACAAGCATAGTTTCTTCTATTTTCCTTTCCTGCTTTCCACTCAGATTTTTTTCTTTTCCTTTAAATATGTGATATTGAATAGAGATTGGTTAATGATTAAGGCACTGGACCTCAGCACACAACTATCTGCAATGTTCTGACCTGAGGACCTTACAGAGTAAGATTCAGTTATAGTAGACTTGGAGCAGACTCTTTGGGACTAAAAACCTTTACACCCCCTAGTGGATCTCAAAGGAATATCACTCTGATTCACCAACATGGATTGTACATTATGTTTGTGTCTATGTGCATAATCTCATTGAATCACAATTGAGAGCGCTTTAGTTATCCACATTAGGGCGTTAGAGACAAGCAGCAGGGTTTTACTTTCTCTGTGCCTCTGTGTGTGCGTGTCCACTGCAATTCCTGCACACAGATTCCTCACAAATGATAGTTTCTCTCTTTGCTTGGGCAGGGCGAGAAAATGATCTCATTGGGCAAGACTGCAGTAATTTGATTTCTGTTTTCAAATGAGTTTTTTCTTGTTTCATTTTGCACTATTTCTAAGCGCTTTGTTGCTGCTTCATCTTGTTCAATAAAATGGTTTAGACATTTCCACGTGCAACATGTACCGTTCTGTTCCCCCAATTTCCCTTTTGCACAATCACTGATTATCAGGGAGCATTCAGGGAGAATTTCATCTGTATATTGCGGAAGCATGGATATTTTTTACTTCCAAAAAGCACTATTCACTAAATAGTGATGGACTTTATTCGTAATGGGATATATATTTAAATAATTCTGATGGTGGACACACATGGCTAGATCCATCCTGGTGGTAGTGGGGTGTCCAGTAAAAGAACTCTGCCAACTTAGCGTCACACCACAGGTGGTAGGGTAATGCAACCAAATATATTCACTATATAGCAAGATGCGTGGCAACACTCGCCATGCTTGTGGCAAAGTTAATTTAGAGCTCTAACAGGTATGACAGAGCAAGGGAGGATGCATGTATATGTGTGTGGAACCCAGGAAAAGGTTAGACTCCTCTCATAAAGGAACCATGGGCCAACATCTAGATATGTATACGTCATATTTTGCATGTAATCACACAGTTGTCTGGGCTCTTCTATCTTGATTTGTATCTTTGATTAGAATACAGAGTGGCATTGCATGATAGACAAAAATCCACCTCGTGACTGACTCCTCGTGGTCAGACAGAGCCAGTGAGGCAAACCGAGGCTAGAATTTGTCTCTCAGCACCATCTGAAGGAGCCTTGTGAAAAGTTGATACTGCCAACCCAACATCCATCCCTTCGCCCTTTCCTTCCCCCTTCCTCACGATCCAATAGATTCTTACACCCGCAGGAAGCAGCAGAGGCCGTCTCGATAGCATCCGCCATCTATTTTATTTTTTCTTATTCTTATTTTTCAATTTGGTGTCTGGGGAAAGGTCAGGATTAGTTATCGACATGGCTCTGTCTAAGCCAGAGACAGGGAACCACTGCCGCGGCCGTGGGTGCCCTAAAGCCATTTTCCTCAGTCCCAGGAGTAGCCTAATCTGTGTGTAGGTGTATGAGTGCATGTGCACATGATTGTGAAAGCACCAAGGGTTTGTGTACATTTCTGTGTATGCTCTTAACATGTAGGTGCATATTTAAGTAAACGTTTACTTGCATTCATATCCTATCTTACATTATGTTTCATAGATAAGTCTTCACATTGTGTACAATGTATATGTATGCCCTCACGCAGTTGTATTTGCATGTATTTGCACAGAAATTGAGGGAAGCCACCCAGCGCCTCACTCTGCAACTTAGCATTCCAAATACATTTCAATTCAAGTGCTTCCAAATGCTGTTGTGTACTGTTTCAATCAGTCTGTCAACTCACCCGCTGGCTTTAGTCGGTAGTTCTTTAAGTGGCAGAGTCCAGTCCACAAAACTGATTACATTCCACTTTCCTGTAGCATCCTACCTTTCTTCTTTTATCATCTCCCATCCATTCCCAAACTAGCAGTGATTCCCACTGCGAGAGACTGCTGTCTCACAGTCCCAGACCTGTGAAATGATGATAGAGGAGCAGGAGCTCTTTACCCATCAGTCTTTATCTCTCCCTCTTTGCCCTCCCCCACTTCCACGGCCACCACCACCACCACCTCTCGTATGCTAGACCAAGTTCTGGTTGTGGTCACTCTGATGGTGACGGATGTTCCTGGTCGGACGGGGCTGGAGAGCCCCCTAAGGTCATCTCAGCCCTTACCTCAGCTTGCTGGCCTACTGGTCCCCCAGCAATGCCTCTGTAGGTTAGAGGTCAGAGAGTGATTGAAAAGGTAGAAGAGAAAGGGAGAGAAGAGTGTTGGAATGAGAAAAAGAAACTTTACTAAATCCTCCTTCAGTGCTCTTTAAAGGTTTTGTTTCTTCCGTGTTCCTCTTCTCTGTGAGAATTTAAGCTGCGGGAGTGGTGTGATTTGTTTCATGTCATCAATTTATTTTGAGTAGTGCATTGCATTATTTAGACGATGCTTATCTCACCCTCAAAATTACTATCTTGTCTCGACTGGCACAGAATAGCATCCGTATCTCTTGTGCTCATCAAGGCATCTCATTTATTAACCAAAAGGAATTCTGAGCAGAGGAAGATATGCAAGAATGATTAGATGCTCAAAAATTTGATGCTATCTGTCAGCAGTTGGTTTTTCTTCATCTCTCTGTAGCCGCTAGATCTTTAAAAGACATTAGCCACATACTGTAAGAAATAAATCAAACAAATGGATTAGCAGAGCTAAATAGTTGTCAGGAGCCTCACAAGACCTTATGAAGACAGATCTGCCTCTTATGGAGGCAATCAGGTATGGAACTTATCATAACAGAAATTAGGAGTGAGACCAATTTTTTATTCCACAACCCCAAGGCTATATTTCCATAAAAACTAATGGCCAAGTATATTACTCAACTATGCTGACTTATGTGCTGGCTCCCCTGTACTTTAAACATACATATATGTGTATAATTTTAAAATTGTGAAGATTAATGTGGTGCTGCATTCAGAGATAAGATGGAGCAGGGTAATACGATAGGCTTCCCATTAATGTGTGCCTTTGCAACTTGGCATGGGAAAAGCAGTGGTAGCGGTAGTCCATGTTTGTGCCCTCGTAAGAAGGGCCACATTACAGTATAAACAGATATGCAGCTCATTTCTAGGGACACACAACTCACTTTAAATACTGACACACTATAGTTTGGTGTTAAAAAGCTTTTATGATTTTCTTGTTAGCAAAACAGGAGCAGATTTAGTGAGCCAGCAGACACAGCACAACATCATGAATTCTGTGTTCTGTTTCTGGCTGCCTGACAATTTCCAGAATTCACAATTTTTATTTTTGTTCTCCCAGGGGGAAATGTCTGGCTCTAAAGCTAAGCTGCTAAATACTCCACTAGTTTGTCTACACCACTAACCTGCCACTGTAAGCTGGTGTAGGAAAGCTAGCACAGAAATATGATTGACGAGAGACAGACCAGTCGGCTGTAAGAGAAAAAAGCTAAAGAAAAAAAAAGCTGTTGCTCTTAAACGAACTATAGAATCAGGTTAAATCAGGCTAGAAGGAACTGTTATATATAAGTTTTATATATATGAAAAAAAATTCCCCACTCGCCCTGTGGGCAGTCTTTATCCTTCAAGCTCGGGTCCTCAACCAGAGGCCTGGGAGCTTGAGGGTCCTGCGCAGTCCAACAGGATCTTAGCTTGGTCATTCTCAACTACCCTAGGGGGCATATCCCACCTTGACCTTGGGACTTCCAGGACATACTCGGAACAGATGTTCCTGTATACTATGCCAGCCACTTGGTTATGGCATTCCATGTATGCCCTGCCTGCTAGCATCTTGCACCTTGCTGTTATGTGCTGGATTGTATCAGAGGCATCTTTGAACAGCCTGCACCTGCGGTCTTGCCGGGTGTGGTAGACTCCAGCCTCGATCGATCTTGTGCTTAGAGCTTGTTCCTGTGATGCCATGATTTGTGCCTCTGTGCTGTCTTTCAGTCCAGCTTTGTCCAGCCATTGGTGGGATTTCTCGATATCAGCCACTTCTTCTATCTGCCGGTGGTACATGCTGTGCTGTTCTTCCATGATGGTTCCTGTTCTTGCTCCTCTTCTTTCTCGGGTTTCTGCTGCCTGAGGTATTCAATAAGCACGTCATGAGTTGTGGCCATCTTCCTGATGTACTCCTGGATGTTTGTTGTTTAATCCTGGATAGTGGTTCGGACACTCCCTAGTCCTTCCTTTCGTTTAGCGTACAATCTCAGGGTGCTGGATTTGGGGTGAAACCCTCCATGCATGATAAGGAGCTCTCTTGTCTTGATGTCAGTGGCTTCTATCTCTTCCTTTGGCCAGATTATTATCCCAGCAGGGGATCTGATGACCAGCAGGGCGTAGGTGTTTGCCCTGATCTTGTTCTTCCCATTCAGCTGACTCCTCAGGACTTGCCTTACTCTCTGCAAGTATTTGGTGTTTGCAGTTTTCCTAGCGGCCTCTTCATGGTTCCCATTTGCCTGTGGGATTTCAAGGTACTTATAGCTATCCTCAGTGTCTGCAATGTTGCCTGCTGGTAGTGCAATCCCCTCGGTTCTGACTACCTTCCTTCTCTTCGTTACCATCCAACTACATTTCTCCAGTCCGAATGGCATTCTGATGTTGTTGCTGTAGATCCTAGTGATGTGGATCAGTGAATTGATGTCTCATTCACTCCTGGCATACAGCTTGATGTCATCCATGTAGAGGAGGAAGCTGACCTTTGCTCCATTCCGTAATCGGTATCCATAGCCAGTCTTGTTAATGATCTTGCTGAGGGGGTTCAGGCCTATGCAGAACAGCAGTGGGGACAGAGCATCTACTTGGTAAATCCCACACTTGATGGTGACTTGTGCAATTGGCTTGAAGTTAGCCTCTAGTGTTGTTTGCCACATTCCCATCAAATTCCTGAGGAAGGCTCTTAGGGTCCTGTTGATCTTGTACAGTTCTAGGCATTCTAGGATCCATGTGTGAGGCATTGAGTCATAGGCTTTCTTGTAGTCAATCCAGGCAGTGCACAGGTTGGTCAGTCTGGTCTTCTGGACCCCGCTCATGTATTGAGCCATCTGCCTGTTCATCTTAGCCGCTATGATGCCTGACAGGAGCTTCCGTGTTGTGCTGAGGCAAGTTATTAGTCAGTAGTTGGGTAGGGATTCCCTTCTGGGAATCCT
Organism: Heterochromis multidens; assembly: GCA_015108495.1. Taxonomy (NCBI): domain Eukaryota; kingdom Metazoa; phylum Chordata; class Actinopteri; order Cichliformes; family Cichlidae; genus Heterochromis; species Heterochromis multidens. The sequence goes on from VUQS01047166.1 coordinate 32,701, forward strand.
TGGGGATCAGGACTGTCTGGCCTTCGGTTAGCCATTCTGGGTGTGTTTCATCCATTAGCAGCTGGTTCATTTGTGATGCCCATATGTTCTTCCAGTATTGCTCCATCTCCAGCCTTGGTAGGGCTGTTCTCATATTGTTCCCCTGCCACTGAGAGAACATCAGGTTTATTCTCCTGGCTTCTATCTCTCTGGTATACCTCTTCAAGCGGCTAGCTTGGTTGGCAGATTCTAAGGCCTCAGGTATGGACAGCTTGCTGTACTTCTTAGGCACTTTATTCATCACACCCTTCTGCAGCTCTGATAGTTGGCTAACTTCCCTCCTTGCTGCCTTGATCTTGGCCTCTAGTCTCCTTCTACATGGAGGGTACTGCTCCTTGTAGCTGTTCATCTTATAGCCAAGAATCTTGATGATCACTGTTGTGGTATACATCAGCTGGTTGGTTTCAGTGATGGTCGCAGTAGGGATTGTCCGTAATGCTGCATTCACATCTTCTAGTAAATTTTCACAGGGTACTTCACGTAGTCTTGGTAATCAGCCCTAGGGGGGTCCAGGTTTCCAGCTTAGCCATGATCTTCTCTTTCAGGTCAGGTGCTCTGGTGTGGGGATGATGAAATTAAATGAAATCTCCCTCCTTACCTAAAGTTGTGGGTTCCCTTTGCCGTAGCATTCGTGTTGTACCTCATCAATCTCTAGTTGTGATAGCAGTTGCTTCTTGCGTATGATGGAACACTGAGCTACTAGTTGTTTTGATGTCAGCGTAGATGTTGGGTTTCGAAGAATCCATAGGTCCCACCACATCCACTTCATGTAGCCCCTTTCACTGGGGTTATTTGTGTAGTAGCATTCCAACAGTTCCCTATTCTCATCCATTGTCCACTTATGCCCACTTCTCATCAGTATGTCCTTGTTCCTCAACAACTGACGCGGACCTTATTAACCGGGCAACATCTAAGCCGGTATGGTTTCAATTATATGTCTCTCGCTCATGTACCGAGGTAGGCTTTGGGTAGCATGGTGGGCCTAGCCTGGGGACCCTTACTGGATGCATGCCCTGGTCAGGATTCGAACCTCCGACCTAGTGTTCTGAAGTTTAGTGTTAGTTTACCACTACACTATCAAGCTGCTTTTTTTTTTTTGCTTTTTTTTTTTTACCCATTGTAAGTATGTAAAATATTGCTTATTGCATCTTTCTTTGTTAAGATGGCTCAGAAACGTAGCTGTACCATGTCTTTACCATCCTTTTGATAAATTATCAGCATAAAATTGAATATTTAATTAATACTTAAAAAACTGTTTGCTGTAGCAATGTCCTTTTAAAAGTAAATCTTGCTACTCCAGAGCCAGCTTGTAAGGTGGTTATTTGGACAGTTATTTTAAAGCCCTTTAAATGAATTGGGAGAGAACAAGTCAGATCTGATAAAAATGTTTAAAAGGTTTATTGACCTTGTCTCAAAATAATTTCAAAACCCCTTTTGTGCTGGATGTTTTTCTATCTTCTATCATAGTTTTATATTTTCTAAATAGTTTTTATTTTTATTTCATTTTGACTTTTTGTTTTTAATTCAGTTTAGTTTCAGTTATTTTTCAGAGTGGATTTTCTTGTTTCAGTTTAGTTTTCATTGTTTCAAAATGTTTAGTTTTAGTTTAGTTTTTATTAGTGTCAGTGTTAGTTTTAGTCTTTTTAATTATTGTTGTATGGAGGGCATATGTTAGAGGCAAGATTTAGGAAAATCAGTACAGGTATTCCAAAAACCATATAACTTTTTGAAAGCAGTTGCCTCACAGTCTTGTAGACATGCAGAGTCTCAATAAACACGTCCATCAAAGCCTCATCACGCAAGTTTTTTTACCACGCTAACAAATACTAAAACTAAGAATATTTTTTCTATATTTTTATTTTATCTTAGTTTATTTTTCCAAGTTCACAAAATTGTTTCAGTTAGTTTTTTCAATAGTCTAGTTTTTTTTTATTGTAGTAAACTAAAATGCTTTTTTCAAATCTAGTTTTACTTTTAGTTAACTATAATAAACTTGCAGTGCAATAACATGATGGGCTCATAGGTTTCCTGGTTCAGCTGTTGATAGGCTCTTTGGGAACAGGGGCAGGATAACAATCACCTTTGCTATTACAGAATTATTCCTTAAATTTCTATTCAGTGCCACGTCTCTCCCTCTCTTACATCTCTTGATGCAGCCCTAATTGTAGCTGATAGGACCCAGTGTTGTAAATCATAGAAACACCTGACTGTAGTAGCAATTGTCTGTTTGTTCCTGTGTGCTAATTCTAGCAGAGCATAATGAAGTAAATTTTAGACTCTTCTCACTCTCTATAATCACCTTCGGAATGGTTGCCGTTGCTCAAGCACCCTCATTTGTATAGTTTACGTTTGTGTACTACATGCTAGGATGCAAATTTCATCGAACCCTGCATCTGTAACTGGAGGATGATGATTGTTTTAGAGAGTTAAACTTTAAAAGCTAGACAGGTGGCATGTAAAAATGTCATCACTGTAAAACTCCCCGCACGTGAAAATGGGAAAGGGGGGGGCAGCGGGGTGGGGCACAGCACAGCAAGCCAAAAGGCCATTAAAATCTGCGATCATTTATTTCCACTCCTTTGTCTAATCCATCTCTCTGGGGAATGGTTCTGTCCTTATCCACCCAAGGCTACCAATCTATTCTCCTGTCTGTCTCCATGCATCAGAATTAACCTGTGAAACAGTCAGACATGCTCTCTTTCTCTTTTACCCCTTTCTTTTCTCCTGTCGCTGTCTCCTGTTGGCTCAACCCCCTTTCCTGATTTGTTTCCTTTTATCTCTCCTCTTACTCATTCCCACAGTCTGTGATTGCGCCAGTGGCTTCTTGTTCTCACCTTTCCCTTCCTTACCCAGCACCTGTTCTTCCTCACTCTCTCTTCCTCTCTCTGTGTCAGAAATGTCTGCACAAATTCAATTCAAATCATATCCAGAAAAGAGCGAGCAACAAGACTTTGTCAATGGCAATTTAATCCATGGTGAGCAAGGTGTATGCAATGCTGTGCATGTTCCAGGAAGCTGTCTGATTGCATTTGGATTTGTGCAGATCTGGTTGCTGCTCGGTTATTGAGAGAGGAAAATTATACAGAAAGAGACACCTGACTCATTTTTCACAATGTACTTTAATTTAGCTCTTTGTATATTTTTGAGAGGGATGTTTATTTAAGTTTTGATAGATTTGTTTTTCTAAAAGAATAGATGGGGTAAGAGAAAAAAGTGGGGTAAAAAATGGGGTGGGGCACTTCCCTCCCTAACCTTGTGTTTTGGGATAATAAGAATAAGAGGTCTGAAGCATGCAGCTCATCATTCACTGCCTCACTGGTCATGAAAAGCCAGAGAATAAAAGTAGTGCCTCAACCCAAGGTCCAATTCCCCATCAGGCCACATCCCCAAGGTTAGCCACACCATTGCGCTGTCACGTCAAGAAATAAAAAACTCCCGTCTGGCTCCCTGCCCGACACAAACGTCTTTTCCTAATGGCTGCCACAAAGTCCCACTAAACATCGAGTGAATATTTATAGACTATTAATAACCTATGTGTAAACGGCTAGTGTCACCAACCGGGTGAAGCAGATGATGGGGAATCATAGTCAGGGAATTGATATTGGCTCAGACTTCCCCAAAGGTAGATAAATGGGCCTTAGTAGCTCAGACTCGTGCGCACATGGGATTGGCTGCCAGGAATCCCAGACGGAGAGGTCTGTGATCTGAGCCCGTCCAAATTCCAGCAATATAATTGGTGTAATCGTGTGATGAATTGCAGCCATTTAGCTTTCCTTTTACTATCTGCAAGCTTCAGCAATTTTTCTTATAAAGGTATAACCAACTGAGTTCATGGGGCATTTTCTTATAGGAGAGTTGGGAAAGGACCGGGGCTACGTTAAATATGTACAATTGGGCAAGTAATTAGATTAATAAGGCCTAAATGAGCAGCAGGCCAGAAAGTGAAACCCAAAATCCCTCATCCTTTGAGAGTCTGGGGTGAAACACATTCTGTTCTAAGTTTAAATGAAGCCTGAAAAAAGTTTCCACGCTGTGGTTGCTTCGCTCGTTTGCTCTCGCGGACCGACTTTAATTCCTCCCCCTGTTCATCTCTCTGTTCACGAAAAAGATGTTCAGCAGAAGTAATAATGAAGCAAAACTTGTGAAGCTCTGAGGGGAGAAAGAAGTGTGAGAGAAGACGAGGCACTTTAGGATTACTTAACTCTATTCATTCATAGGCTGCACAAGTCTTGTGTCAGATCTCTGATTCAGGTAGTCACAGCATGATATAGATTCTTTTCATACCTGAAGATTTTATTGATTAAAATGTATGGGCCAGATATGCTGAGTGCACAAACTCAATCAACTGTGAATGGCCAAGGAAAACCCATGGAGGCTTCAGAATTTTCTTCTGTGAACAATATTACAGGGTAATTATAAAGAATTTATGAACTGATTAAGAGACACAGAAATACTATCAGGCCTGTGAGGCCATGCTTACATACTAGCAAAAGTGTTCTCCATAAGTCAGAAAATGCTGATTTTCACAGGTGTATTTACCTTCTTTACCTAGCTCAGTTTGTTAGCATGCTGACCAACTAAAGCTCTTGGGAAGGTCAATAGTTTTGTAGCTACTTAGTCACAAAATGTCATTCTCTTGCAGCACAAATGAAAAAAATCAGACAGTCACCAAGGCCATTAAGATTCATTGTCTCACAATAATACATTTGAGCTGCTGGTGACACTACAAGAAAAATCATAGGATCACTAAAGTGATTATAGATTCATCCTTTGGGGATCATGGATATATTTGCCAAATTTAATACTGATCCAACAAACAGTCGATAAGACATATCAGTATTTATGAAGACAAAGTTGTCCCCTGCTAATGTCATAGAAAGTATCACCACAATCATTAGGACGGTGTAGGGATCACGAATGTCTGCGCAAAACTTTCTGCCAAATTAAACCAATAATCAGGAGCCACACATAAGGCTGAAAAAAACATTAATAGTTAACTTCTTTGTGCCTGTCACATCAGCAAATGCTGATACTAGGGACCAGAACTAATACTTACAGTATGTTTCAATAAGAAAATTCTGAAAATGCAAAGGTACTTGGTTTTTTTTTTGGTTTTTTTATAGTAATATAGGTACCATAGGCAGTATTTATACCCAGTGGGGTTGTCAGAAAAATAGATACTCAGAAACTAATTGATACAAAAAATTACTATCAGATTAGGTACTCATTTACAACAGTATGGATACCAGCGATGCCATTTTCACCTCCTCCAGCTTTCACACAGCTTCACACAGCACCGCTGCAGATAGGCGGCCACCCAGCACCTCCCCTCATTAGCAGATGAACACATGAACAGTAGCACGACAAACTTGGTGAAGCATCTTAAAGACTGACACCCCAGTCTTTGTAAAGAATTTTGTTAGGTCAGCAAAGTTCCCATTGCAACTACATTGACATTTTAAATAGTTATCATAAATCTTAATCTGGCTGGAGGATGCGTTAACATTAGCCGTTTAACTATTAGTATTTACCCATATTAGCCACTATCATTAAGCAGCTACAGCTAATAATAAAACGATAATACTAATGTGGGAGCTAGACAGTATTAATTTAACAGGATAACAGTTCTTTGTGCCTTAAAGGTGCTATGTTTTTCTCAAAGTCCCAGTTTGAAACTGAGAAAAGCCTACCAGTAACTAGACAGGAACAGTGGCAGCCTACCCAACCTACTCTATTTGATCAGCAATGAATATAAGACGCCAAGTCACCAGAAGAACAGGACATAAACAGGGTTGTTCCTGAATACATTTGCATCAAACAGTATTATTCTAATCTTTATTTAATATATATATATGCCTCTTAATTTTGTCATTTCCCCCACCAGGGTATCAAAAATGGTACTGAGTATTTTCATGGGAATCGCTGTGAAGTTTGAAATTCTAATATTATGACAAACCTAGCTACTACCCCTATTCAAGATAAGTGTTCTTCTCCCTTAAAATCCAAGTACTGTCAACATGATTGACAATAGCACTTCTGGTCAGGCCAGTGCAAAAAGCTCTCTGTTGAATTAGGCAAGCTATCATTATATCAACCAAAGGTAGAAGGGTAATGAACCTTTTCACCTCCATTACACCTGAAAATTGGTTGTAGAGACTTTTATTGTCCAAACTTAAATTTTTGTAGCAGGGCAGCAGATTCTTAACAGCTTTAAATTTTTTTATTTGGATCACACATTTTAATTTCTACACTCCTGATTTGATGGTGCAAGTTGAAATTGGGGTTATACTGTGGCCATATACTATATGAGCCCAGCATGAATTATCTTTTGAAGATATAGAGTGAATACAGATATATAAATATTTTGTTCCACCCACACTAGAAGGCTGCTTCTGTTCTATACTGGAGAAAGGCACAATGGGACAAATGGAGCTTTAGCAAGCTTTAGAAACATGAAAGTACTGTAGGAGGACCCCAGCTCCTTGGGGGTTCCAGATTTCCTTCATGAATGCAAAACAATGTGCTGCAGCCGTGTGTGTAGTATAAAGTGGAGTGGGATGGGATGAGGGGTGCTATCATCAAAGGCACCTCATACTTCAGCTCGTTTCCTTTCGTTTTTCCTTCTTCTTCTTCTCTGACCTGACATGGATTAATTACAGCCCTGCGCAATTTACACCCTGCTGGAACTGTGGCGGAGAATAAAGAATGGTTGAAATGTGAGCCCAGTGACAGGGCGTTAGAATGCTGAATTGCTTTGCACTGCACGTGCCGCGCCTCTATTGCTTTTGCGGGGAGCATGTTTACGAGGCCCGACTCAGAGGTGAACTCCCAGGCCTTAAAGTGACAAAATGCCCTCGCTTAGATCAAGACAGCCACAGAGGTTTATGTACTACGTAGGATCTGTTCCATTTTTGTCTTTTACCAGCTGTGACTTGACCAACCTTATCTAGAAATTACAGCGTGCATCTTAAATCATAAATGCAACTTGTTTCTGGAGTCTGGCATAGGCCAGTATAACATTAAAAATACTCTCACCTGTTTAGTTCTTATAGAATAGGAACTAAATGTATTCTTATTGGGAAGGCAGCATTAGCAGACACTTCAACTAGTGCCAGCCTGGTGCTGCCAAGGAGATGTCAGCAACAACTGGCAAAATGGGCACCCCGCCAGTCCGCCTGGCTGCCCTGACTATGAATGGTGCTTTTGTCAAAGGTGGCAGTGAGGACACTTGAGAGGGCTGCAATTAACACTATCTAAAATTAGAACGCATAACCCTGTGCATCTGGTCTGGAAGAAAAGCCTCCCTCCCTTTTTTTCAGTATTATTTAAAGCAACTTTTAAAAGCAATAATTTCAACAGGGCCATGCACAGAGCTGTGTATATAAGGCCAACCACATGTCAAAGGCCACAGGGCTTGGGCCCAGACAGTCACCAAGTCCACTCAGGTGAACAGGGTGGGAGCAAGCAAGACGAGGGAGCCCATCTTAGATTAAAGTGACCGGCAGATCAATGCACTAAAAGGCTGAGCCAAAGGTCAGGCTGTTCAGTGGTAGCTCTGGGATTCAGTGTGACAGCCACCAGGATGAGGAAGAGTCTCCGCTTTCATGTGACCACACTCTCTACTAGTTGTATAGTTAGACCACGGGAATCACTCTTAACACACCTCTGTGAAAAAAAGTGTCTTAAAAACTATGGACATACAGGTGTAAACAACACATAACTGTGCATGTATTTAATTTTTTAATTAATCATTTTAAATAGTATATTGCTGGCCAAATGCCTCTCACTCCCCATGATTTTAAATTGCCAACTTAGTCTTAAATAGGATGCGTAAAAGCAACAGCTTCTTCTTAGAAATGAGAAACTCATCTCCCTCCAAAGGTTCTTTTGGCTTGAGGACAAAGCTGTCCATATGCTGGTCTGAATACCTGCTTTGAAAACCACTTCTGTTGAGTGGCATACTTGGCAGACCACACCCAAGGCCAAAGTACTTATGGTGGGCAAATGGACAAAGGAGTATCCTTTCCACAAAACCTAACCCTTCAACTCTGAACAGTTGTTTGGCAGGGTAAGCCTTAATCTTTTATCTCCTGTACTGTATATCGCTTAATACTATAACCCTGTTCAGTTTCTTTTCATAAGTTTCACTTCCTCTGTGTATGACTTTGATTGTCCCTGTTTCTTTCTCCCTCTCTCTGTCACCCTTTTCCCCACTTTCCTCCTTTAGCAGAATATAACATCAGACTCTTTCTCGTTTCCATCTGAATTATGTCGGTGTGGTTGGCAGTGAGATGCAGCTATAAAGCATGAAATAAACAAGATGCCCACCAAATTGAGAGGAAGGGAGTCCCCCTGCTGTGCATTCAAATTGGTCTACGCATTTTGACAGGCAACTGTCGAGCACATCTGTGAGATTAGAAGGCCCAAGACGATGTTTGTGTCCGCTTGGTTTCCACTTTCATCCACAGCCGATCAGTCTCTTTCTCGACCACCGCAGTCACTTAATTATGCTGCTGCTGGCTACAGGACTTATGTCAAGATCAAGCAGCAACCTCCGGGATAAAAGATTGCAGTTCTTCAAATGGCCACTTGAAGCTAGGTCGAGAAGCAAGTCAATTCCCATTGGCCATGTTAAAATTCCAAAATTTACAGCAGAAAGATACAAAAAATTATTTTGGTTTCTATAGCTCACTTTCCTCTTCATGACAACTGCATTGGTGCCATTTTTTATATAATTCTCCTGTTTAAATTGTACTAAGGCTGAAAGTTATGCATTATCAAGGGTGTGTCTTTTTTAATGACACGAGTACCAACAGTAGCCGCTGTTAGTGCTAGATGGCACTTCTGCTGAACTGAGTCACTACACTGGACCTTCCAACTGTGTATGTTATGTGTATGCGTATTTTACAAATAATATGATTTCCTGTGTACTTGTTTTTACTCCAGCTTTTTCAGTAAGTGAAATTCAAGCTTTATTTTATTTATTTATTAGCACTAATTAGAAGATATCTGAGTCTGTGCAATGCTTCCATACAGTCTATGAATGCCCTTGCTAACCAGGCTAGTCTGACTTAGCACTCCACACTCTTGACCAAATATGGTCCCTTCTGCCTCCAAAATGTCCAAAAGGTTCAACTCAAGGCTTCAAAATGCTAGTTGACAAACCAGTGAGTAACTTCCTAGTGGCTACATCAGTGGCATATGGCGGCTTTTGCAAAAAAGGCAAGTAGAGAAGAAGTCCCGCCCCATACAGATTTCAGTGGCTCATAGTCAAGCAGAGTTAAGCCTGCTTCCAGAGACAATAGCCAACTGCCGTCACAAAATGGCAGTAATTTAAAGGATGGACGCAAACAGGCAAGAAGCTTTACTGTTTGAGATGAAAGGAGCTTAATTGGTTTCACTTTGGTTTTAATCGATGTGTATTTTTTAGATTTCACTGGGCAAGCACTGCCCGCCTTGCTTGCAATGTGAAATCTAAAAATACACGCATGCCACTGGGCCATATACATCTTTTAAATAGAGTAAAGTCAGGAAGCACTGAAAATTAAGTCACCTCTCTTGTGATGTGTTCCTTTTCTATCAGTGTTACTCCAAACAAATAATCAAGTTTGAGATCTGTCATAGTAATTGTAACGTTATCTATTATTAACTATTTAATGTGGAGCTGTGGGCACTTCCTACTTATTAATGTTTAACTTTACATTTCCTAGGAGATATAGTGTCCTGTAATCAGGATTGTAAGCCTGTTTGTGTTTTTTCCCAAACCAGTTAAATCATAAATAACAGCAAAAAGCATTTCTCTCACACAGTATTTTGCTATTCCTTCAGTTGTGAATAGTGCTGCACAAACACAGAATCACCCCCCTCTATGCAGCCTCTATTTTCCCTGGGATTGATGGACGCCAAACAGGCAAGAAAAATGACCAGCGTGCTCTCCTTACTCCCCTGAGAAGTGAGTCCTACACATAGAGATGTGGCTATTACTTATCATCATCAAAAAGTGCTTGTTTGGTGATAATAAGGGCCTGGGATAGATATCTCAGCTAAAGGGAGGGAGGGGACTACCTGAAGTAGCAACCGAGGAATCCTTCCTGTGCTTACCCAAGCATTTTCAGCCTCTCTGTAAAACGGAGGGCCAGCTCTAAGACCCAGCTTAGCCCAGAAATAGAGGAAGATAGGGAAAACTGCTATTAGCCACGGTTAGAAGGACGAAATAAGATAAAGAATAACAGACAACAACTTCAAATGTGCTTACTGCGCAAGAGACTATCATCTGGGAATACGTTGGGGAAGACAGTATGCTAAAGGTTTAGGTCGTAGCATCTTGTTATCTAATATTCTTTTACTGGAATGGTAAACATGAAAGTAATATTGCTACAGACAGAAAAGCTGTCAATTTGTGAAGCCTACCTTGAACGATGTAAAAGGAAGTGAGCAAAATGCTTTTGAGTGGACAAGCTTTATTGTGTATTCTAACACTGCATATTCTGCCCGAGCAATGTTCGATATGAAGCGTGGTTACATAGCAGCATTCATTCCAAAGGGAAAGTCCCAGCATGCAAATTTTCATCTACCTTTTTTCTTTTTTTTTTTTTTGTAGTGGGTCAAAAGGACTGTGCTCCCTAGGGGAAAGCAGAACAGTTCCCAGCTGAACATGAAATATAACTGCCATGCTACGTGGGGAGAAAGTTCATGGAATACATAAATTTAGGGTCATATGTTACAATTTCAGCGTGGGTCATGCTTGATAAAAGCCCAATTGCGATGCAGGGCTAGCGGGCCTTATCTGTAAAAGTTCTCAACAGTGCGACACGCAGCTCCTCGCCTCCCTCTGCAAGCAGTTCACGTTCCTTGTTTGTTTTATCTATTGCCATTCAGCTATTTGAGTTTGACACTAGGTTCATGACCACTTCAATTCACCTCCTGGTATCTGATGATTCCGTCGCTCACACTCCTCTAATGTATTCTGAGGAGAGAGGGGATACGTGGTGGGGAAAAAAGGCACACATCCCATCTGATTGCAAGGTCTCCTCTGATGAATCATGCCGCAATGGACATCTCGGCTATATCAAAGGGTGCTTTCCATCTCAGTGTGATTAATCAAAAAGGGACTTTATTGTTAACATAAAAAGTCACTGCAGATCACTGGAAGACTCATAAAATCAAGCATTTATTCACTCTGTCTGTTGATGAGATGAGACCTCAGCATAATGGGATGATGCGCCAAGGCCAATTTTTACAAAGTTAATGTTCAGTGCCTTTTTTTTTTTAGCTCTGTTTATATGGAAGAGGAAAATGGAGAAAGACAAAGTAGATCGGTGTTGACAGAGCTACCTTCATGCCACGAGCATTTCTCCGTTCTGGGTCGATTTCTCTACTGGTCACAAGCAGTAAAACTATACCTGTAGGACAGACAGGAGGGAGGGAAGAAAAATTGAGAAAATGAAATAAATATCTATTTAAAAATAGCCTCTCAGCATGGCAAGGAGAGATTTGAAGATATTATCCTCAAAAGGCTGCTGTGAGTGAGACCGGGAGAAGGGAAGGCTGTCTGCGGTGAAATATGAAAAGCACATACTCCCTGACAGCCTATGGCTTTACCTGATACTGCCAACACCAGCCCACTGGAGTGATCCATAGAGTCTTTGTGGAGACTTGTGATATAAATGCTGAGGGCTAGATGTTAAAGATCCTCAGCTCGCTGCTGTCCCACCCTCCCTCGTCATCCTTTGCCATCGCCTTGCTCGCCGCATGGGGGGAATTTGTTATGTTCCCTCCCGTACACCCACCTCGGAAACATCAGGACAGCGGACAGTGAGAAAGTCGACTGACTTGTCCTTGTCCCTTTTCAATTTGACAAGGCAAGCGGCCTTGGGGACTTTCCAGTCTATTTTCAAATTGACCATTTATAATCAGTTTTCTAAAGGAAAAAAAGAAGGGGTGGAGGAGTCGAGGCGGCCCTGCGTTGTTGTGGAGGGTATAGAGCTGGGGGTTGGTAGATGATAATACAGCAGCGTGTTGTCAGATGTGTCAGCAGGTAAGATGAATGAAGAATAGGGAGTGGGTGCATAAAAGAGAATGCACAGTGGGGAATTGACCTCTATTCAAAAAAGAAAAGAAGGGGAAAAAAAAGGGAAAGAAATCTATATCCTCAAGCAAATAAACATATACAGCCTCTCTTTGAAATATGCACCACCTCACCATGAACCCAAAACAGAAGGAAAAGTTGCACTCGTCACGGGTAGAACCTTCCGGAAAGACAAGGCACCCATTGTCCGTTTGTTGACGCCAATGTGGCTGCATATATCAGCACCTGCAA
>VUQS01047166.1:48950-61540 GCA_015108495.1 Heterochromis multidens
AACATTTGTATTGCATCTGGAAACACAGTGAGCACAACAATTGAGTCACAGGTTTGGGCACCAATGAATGATGATTATGGTAATCCAACAATGCCAAAGCTCTATTGTAAGTCACAGACTTCTGTTGCAAACTCATGACCTTATTAACCTTCTTAATCCTCAACTGGGTTCTCATGATAAGGGGCTTACACGCACACATATGCATGCGTGCACATCGACACCTTCATTTTGATGCCCGGCAAACACTTTAGAAGCCCTATCCACCTGTTTTATCCTGCACACCTGAGGTTCTGCATAATATCAACAGAGGCCCTCGAGTCATCCAAGACAATTAACGCTTTCCCTTAGATCAACAGTGGGGGAAAAAAAAAAAAAAGTGGATGGCAGCGTTTTGGAGCAGAGGGCCCTCCTAGTGTGGGCACATGAGAAAGCAGGTCTGATTGGTATTAAGTGGTGAGATTAAAAAGCCATCTCATAGGTCAGGTCAGCTGGTGTTCATTTGAATGCATTACCAGGGTCCGAGGCTAGATAATTCTCTCATTAGTGCCACTCAAACCCTGAGTGACAACACGGGTGAGAAGGGAGCATGTCGTACAACACTTAGAGTTAATTAGTCCATGCACACTGTTGCTCAGCACCCCATGCCTATGCTCTCTCCTCATCCTCTCGAAATAGCCTGATCCTAAAGCTTTTTCTAAAAGAACCACTTGTTGTTTCAGGAAATAGATGGATTTCTTTTCAATTTCTCACAACTATTAGTCCCCAAACTGTCAGACTGTAAACGAGCCAGCAGCTTAGCCAGGGGTAAACAAGGGATTATCCAAACCAAAGTTTGGATATCGTAATACACACATTTGTCCTTCATATTCTTTAGGTCCCACAAAGAAAATGTCAAATGCATGGAAAAATATTTTCTCACTTTAGTTGGCCTTTTGCAACAGGAAAGCACAACACATTCATTATAAGTGGGTAATTATCTCACTCTAAGATTACATACTACAGTTCAAAAACATATCCTATTGTCGTGAGAGGGAGTAAGAACTAAACACAGACATCTACAGCACAAATTGCCTATAATTTAAAGATAAAAGTTAATTTCTGTCTTTTTTTTAAAAACCAGATTATAGTGTTTCCTGTCAAATAACAAATGTTTGATGGCTAGGTAGTGACCTGAGTCCAACCCCCCCAGTTACCTAGTTTCTCCTTACACAGTCCTGGTGCACAGCTAATTCCAATTTGGCGGAAAAGACTATATAGAAATGATGGACACAGCTTCCAGGTGTCAAAAGTGAAGCCAAACCTGCATTCTTTTTAATGCCCAGCAGAGGGCAGCTACTCTGGTTTCAAAATGAACTTGGCTCCTTTGATTGATGTCCTTAGCAAACACTTTCCTGATGAGCTTATGGTTTCATGTAATTGCTAGTTTAGAGTCTTAGAGTGAATAATGCCATTGATGTTCATTTTGTAAATTATGATCAACATTGGTTGAGAGTAAAAAGGGAAAATAAAGTAACCCTAAAGATACAGTCAGTAATTTTTTTAGGTTATTTAATAAAAAATAGAATTTTGTACTCATAAATATACATTGACAGCTGACAACGAGCCGGCTAAACAACAACACCTGATTATAAGCTAAGATTATGCCCACTTTCCCTCTAATAAACAGTTTGATTACATTCTCACATCATATGAGAGTTTATTTGCTAAGTGTTCGAGTCCAGCAATGTTAGATTGACTTCAAAGAAAGTTTCACCAACACCGGCTAATAGAGGCTAACAGCAGCAAAAACAGCAGCACTTACCAACCGAAAAGTTCAGGATATCCTCAACAACTCACCTCAGTATCGCTGTCATCGGACATCAGTGAGCTTCACTCACTCATTGACTCGTATCGGACTCCTTTCATAAAGTTTTACAGCTTCCTCCAGAATAAATAGACGTGGACATATTGAAAGCTGAGGTAAACAGTGGACTGACAGCCTACACTCACTACAGATGAGCGGCAGCCAGAGTTGTTTGTCCTACAGTAGCCACCGTAGCAAGGATTATGCACTTGAAGTGGGAGGGGTAAGAAAACAGAACTCAATTTTCTGCAATCTACTGACATCTAATGGTGAGATTTTACACACTGTAAATTTATGGGAAGCCCTGTCTTCTGACTGACAAGTGGCTACCATATGAGAGTGCAGCGTCTCTCGGTTTCTCACTTAGGTTCACTCCTCGCTTGTCATGTCCTGTTTCAAAATGCTAAAACAGCTAGCTCAAGGCTTCATGATGAGATTCCACGAGCAATTTGGTGATGTCATGGAGGTTATGTCTATTTTTTATATACAGTCTATGCTTGGTGCATTTGAGAGTGATTTGACAGGTTTAAGAACCATTATATAGTGAAAGTTGGGATAATCAGAAAATTATGGCTGGGTCTGTGAGATCTGGATGGATGGATGGATTTTTTTTTTTTTCAGATGTCACTGTGTTTCCAGATCTAAGCAATATATTCAGTGAGGGTAATCAATAATAAAGTGAATGATAGCCCAAACTATGAAAATAAGATCCAGGTTGTATAATCCCAAAGTAGTTCTTCAAATTGTTGAGTAACATAGGACATGAAATGCCAAATTAAATGTTGAATGAAGCTCCTGCTCTAAGTTTCCCCTTGTATTCAATAGTTTCTGACAGGTAAGTCCTACTGGTTCTCATTTTTTTCTCCTTTAAGTTTCAAAGAAATTTAGGGCAGAAGAATTTTTGACTCTTTCTTTGTTGATGACATTGTGTTTGCATATTGAGAGCACGAGGTTATATCCACATCGTTAGTCTCCCGGCTTGGATCCATGCCTGATAACTATATTCACTTTGGTTCTAAGGTTCCATAAATTGTCTCTTTCCTTTTCTCACTTATATTCACTCGCACTCCCACAACTGTTCCCACGAGACAAGGTACTCGGCTCATTGGCCACCACGCACATGGGGGGTGGGGGGTCTCTCTTGCCACAACCGCTGGGTTTACCCAGCACACACACACACACACACACACACACACACACACACACACACACACACACACATTCAGACCCAGAACTCTGTATGTGTACCCCCCTACCACCACCACCACACCACACAGACACACACCCCCACCCCCAGCTGAGCGCACAGGGTTAGCTGAATATTCTACGAGCTTTCAATTTTTCAGGCAGGTCTGCGAACCCCCTCCCATCATGCAGCGCCATCACACTCAAGGGAGTCAGAATTTTGACAGACGTTAGCAGGGTCATCTGCAGTCCCTCAGGGAGGGGCTTAAAAGAAATGACTTGAATTGCCTTTTCTCTCTCTTTCTATTCTCTCTTCATCTCCCTGCTTCAGTTCTCTGTATGGGTCTGTCATAATTCCACTTCCTGTCTTCCAGGCCTAGCAGTATTCATCCCCCTCAATCTCGCCTCCGCCTCCAAATTCATCAATCACAGATGAGGCCTTCCAAAAAAAAGCGCTTTTTATAACTTCGATGTCACGCTTTTTACGCCACTGTCAAAAGTGGTGACAGGGCTCCAAACCGCTGGTTATGCCACAGTAAGGCGTTTATCCACTTGTATAATGTGCAGCTAGTGCTCATGCAGGATCAAATACGGGATGCGAGGAAAATGGCTTCCAGCTGAAGGGGGGGGGGTGAGAAAACATTTCTTCTTCTAACTCTTTTGCACTAACATGAATTCCCAGTGAAATGTCTGGCGAAGTAGGTCAATGGGATTTAGAAAGTTTGTGGTGTTTTTTCCTCTTTTTTCCCCTCTCTTCTCATACTCACTCGTCAATGGAAAATGAGCAATGCGATTAGGAGAGTGGAAGATGATGAGCTAGAGAGAGTGAGTGAAAAAGAGCAAGTGAAAGAAGGGGGTGGGGGGTGGTGGAGGAGACATGAAGACAGGCTGAGTGGTGGTTTGGGGCTCTCGCGGGTCCCTTACCAGCTGACTGTAAGAGACTCAGACAAAGAAAAGAGGGAAGAGATTTGTATCTGTGCTCCAGAGAAAGGGAGTGGCTCACGTCTCTTCATCTTGATATTGAAGCAACAATCTAATTATACCATTTCTCCAGGGAATATGCATATGAGGGTAATCAGTAAATAGAAAAAGGTAATTATTTGCCAGAAGTCATACCCTTTGCACCTGTAAGCACTGTGCCGATCCAAGATTGTGCCACTCCTATAATTCACGATGAAGATAGTTTATTAGGGGCTAAATTATTTAGCTAATTTATAATAAGTAAATGAATTTCCCAGTTATTGAATATTTCATAGTGTCTGTCAAAATATAATGAGTTAAGTTTGGTCAAATACAAATGGGTCCCTCTTGGTAATTTGCCAGAATGTTCCTTGGGGTAAATCTCTGCAAGTGAATGTGATTGAATGTTACAATTAAACGTGCTAATTCATTGTCAAAAGCAACTTATCTACACACATGATATATTTGGCGCCTAATTGGAAAGCACATTTAGAAATGGTTTATTCGGTGACTTTCTACATCACGGCCTAATCAGAATAAATTCTGCTAGCTGTAATGAATTGAAGTTGAATATTCGTAGTTGGGCTATTAAAGAGACTGGAAGTGTGAATTATTTAAATGCAAATGAATGTTTTAAGCTTTCCAAGTAGCAATAGGCACATATTATTCCTCAGTCCCCCACCCCACCCCAACACACACACACACACACACAAATGGCTAATTTCAACATTCACTAAGTGCAGAGTAACCTCTTGCTCATACAGTATTCCATTCAATCAATTCAGCAGCACTGTAGGTTCTTTCAGCCGTGCAGCTAGCTCTGCGCTCTGATAAAGGAAGATGGAATCCATCAATACTGGGAGACAGGTGCTGGAATTACTAATCAACTCTTAGCTGGGAATTATGTTGCCCATGGGCTGCACTGAAGAATCATGGGAAACATGATTCAAACTTCTTTCACTTCTGATTTTTTTTTTTTTTTTTTGATTCAGGTAAGAGAAATTCCACGTGGAACCGAGTTGTGCGTTTGCACCTGACGAGTTAAATGTTTTCTACTCTGTCAAGACCACCTGCACAGTCACAGATACCATGTGAACTCTTGTTAGTGTTCAAATACTATGAAATGTGGTTCAAGCTTGTGCTCGAAAGCAGCCTGCAAAGAAGTTCTAATCCGAGCGGCAGTGGCATTATTCATGTTTCCACAGTAGCTTGTTATTCATCAGAAGACAAAGGAGATTCTCACTCGGCTTGACATAGATGGAGGAGGGCCACGAGGGTATTATTCACATCTGTTGAGAACAGTAAGCACAGCCAACTGGATGTCGCGATACACAGTGCTTATTAATGCAAACAAAGTCTCCCAACACAGAATATAAATGACGTTTTCCTTCACATCGGAGCATAAATATTAATTGTATTAAATATATGATGCATTGTAGTTAGAAAGCTGCTTCACTTGTTTATTGTTACACCAACAGCACGCGTTTTATCAACGAGAGCAGCACATCACTGTATACCACATACAAGCAGTGCACGCTGAGCTGCACTGTATTTCCTTTGTGTATCACAAGGTGGCACTATAGGCTCACAAACAGATGCTAATAAACTGCTCTTCTTCTCCAGTTCTCCTCCTGTTTACAGGTGTGTAGCTGGATCAGATACATCTATACATACCAAGTCCAAAGCCTGAAATTCGGCAGAGCTCATTAAGCCCCTCATTAAGTTCTATAGCAGTATATTTTGCTCAATACAGCATCCAAATAATCCTTAACCTTAACCACAGTGTTCACAAAGAATCAGCAGACTGCCTCAGGGTGATTTCCTTACTTTTTTTTTCTAAAAGTAGTTTGTTTGCACAGCTGTCCAGGGAACACAAATTGTATTATGCTCACTTCCTGTGGCAGGACATCTGTTGCTTTCAGCTGGCATCCCTTCTGAGTCTACTGAAATGCTCTTTATGTACCCAGATGACATTATCATAACTAAGATGAGTACTGCATTTTGTCTTATGTCGCCTCCGTTCCATTGATAGGGCAGGTGGTTAGAAAAGGGTTACTAATTATACTTGTTTCCCCCACAGCAGATAAACTACAGTATTTGTTTAATCTTGTCAAAGAAGTGAAGCATCTGCTTAATCGGAGCCTTTATTCCAAATAAATGTGAGCTATGAGCTTTGATGTATCCACTGAAAAGGCTTTAATGCCGTATGTTCCTTTGTCTTGGCTCCACCTTCAATGAGCTCATCGAGACACTTTGTGATCATAAATCACTGCTTTTATTGATGCAATCACATTATTGCTCATACTGACACTGGTTATAGCAGTCGAAGATTGTTTACATTTTTAAGGAATGCAACTGTGGTTTCTCTAGGATACCTGTCATTCCTCAGGTGCTGTTATCATTATGTGGGCATGCCACACTTGCTTAAATATACCGAGACTACTTAAGACTACTTAAGCTGACATGCATTGTGTGCTTTTTGTCTGTAAACAGGAAATGGCCTTTCACATCACAAAATGAAACTGCAGAGCATGTTTAGCCATGCCTGTATCAGCGCCTATATCACTACAGCTACAGATTTCAACCTTCAACCTTTTAGTCAACTGCAACCTTTCAGAGAACAATGCAAGATATTATACTGTGTTTTCAGATTCAGCTGTGCATCACAGACACAGTCATGTGACTCTTGCTGGTAGATTCAAGGTAAAGATATGATCTTAAATATGTAAACAGACTGCCAGAACAGGTCAGCTTTCACATAATACATGTACACACAATGCTGTTATTCACAATGATAATGCCATTATTATTGTTAAACACTGTTGTTCATTAGTTCTTCTGCAGCCTCGTGCATAAACCCTCCTTGTGTGCAACGAGTTGGGATTCGGCAGGATAGAATACTGATTTAAGCACCACTGAATTAACTTAACCCTATTTTGTCGCTGTCTTCACACCCCTGCGGACTTTCATAAAGGCAAGCGAGAAATCACACTCCTGGGATGATTCACTAGCTATTTTTTGAAACTTCAATAAAATCCATAGACAACACTGTGCTTTCAAATCTGGAATCTTGACTTCTGATTCTTGAAAAACAAACATGTATCAGTAATTGTACATGATTAAGGAATTCACATAGTGACGCCCACAGTGCCAACTACTCTCATTTAGACTGGCCAGATTTGGATTTTGCGATAATCTTTGCATATTCCCGTCCAGACTGGTACAGAGTTCGACTCCGCTTCGAATCACTGAAGTCCACGTGGAACAATCCAAAACGAACGCTGAATCCATCAGCCCATTCAAAGTTGTCCATCAGTGACCACGCAAAATATCCGCGTACGTTGACCCCATCTTCTTGTATAGCTACACAAGGACAGAAAAAAAGGAGTTGTAATTTTACACAAGAGCTCTATTTTTACAACAAACTTCGCTAAAGCCATCTAATTAAACCATGACTGGTAACACGGCATGTGACAAGATTAGCATCATTCTAAAGTACTAGCAAAGACCTGTTTTTGCCAGGCCAGCGGCACTTGTTCGCTTCACTCATGTATTAAAACACAGACATGTATGTTCATTTATCTTATTCTTTTTATCTTCATTATATCCCCGTATATAGTCAGATGGCAAAAATGGCTGTTCATAAACACCAAACAAATAAATAATAAATGCATATATGTATTCATCTTCTTCTTTTGCAAGCTACATATTCACTGTATAAGACAAAGTAATGAATTATTTACAGATATGCATGACAACACATTCCAGTGACCCCAAATTGCCACTGCACTGAAAACTGCTTAGAAACAACAATGTATACCTAACGTACAGGTAATGTCGCTGTTTGTTTAGAGATCAGCTACTACACATAATCTATATATAATTTTTTTTCCAAAAGATTCCAAATTTCAAAGCACCAGAAATGATAAGTAAACACAGATGGTACTAAAACCTTAACTTACAAGATAAGTAACATGTGTTTGCTGACTAACATCTGCCCCAGTGGGCTGCTATATTATAAAATACACTGCTGTGTATGCCCTCATCAGGGTGTCTTTGAAAGTGAGGTAAATTAAAAAACCTTTTGATGCAACACAAAACCAGTCTTTGGATACTGAATTTATGATATATGATAGCAAGTAGATTAAAAGGTACATCAGACAAGATAAATATTGTTTGTTTTAAATTTGTCAAACGGTATTTCCTTGCAGGAAATAAACTAAAACATTACTGGATGCAATCTTTCCAAAATACAGAATTAAAATTATTTTTTTCCCCATTAACAGGCTTTTTATTTTTCAAACACACAGGATTTATGATTTACTAGCCGTTACCTTTTGCCACTTCTGCGATGGTGTCTTTGTAATGCACACAGCGCTGGGCATCCTCAATTTGCAGTAGCCCCACCTGAGAGAAACCATTCTCTGTAATGTAGATTGCTGGGTTGTTGAAAGTGTCCTGCAAAGTCATAGGGCAAATATTATTGTCAAACAAGGCATCACAGCCTGTCAGGCATTCCGGGGAGAGACAGATTGGTCTACAGTGTGCCGTTTAGCTGCGTTTCAACGGTGCCAGGCTCAGACTAATGGCGTGTGACAAGTCACAACAGCAGGAAATTGCTCGTTTGCAAACACTTTTCAGCAAAGTAACTGTTTCATTCAATGTGACAGCACTAATGAAGCATCAGTGTGTTTCTGGAGGTGTCGAAAAGAGATTGTTGCATACAAAATCAATAGCGAGACACTAAACAAATGCCAGTGTTCTCCTCGTACAGCTGAAGGTGATCTATCTTGTTGCTGGTCAATTCATTTTGAACAATGACTTCACATTTTAGCAAAGTGAATCCAAAATATAATGACAGAATTTGGTTGACCCTTGATTTGGTTTATTTTTAGTGTAATATATTAGCAACTGAAAGCGGAGAAATTGTGCACTTTCATTTTTGGACTCTATTACAGTAGCTGTGCATGACTCACAGTTCAAAAGAATCAGTTTCTTATCTTGTGCTGGGCACTGGTGAATTATCTTAATCAATCCTCTGTCTGAAACAAGCTGTTTTAGCTCTCTTCCCCTACTTTTTAGGGCAACTTTCTTCTGATTGGCTACCCCACACAGACAGAAGATCTGAACACCAGGTAGGTGTGCCAAAGATGACCATATTAGGGATTTCAAGCAGAAAAAAAACAATCAGGCAGAGTATTTAGAGCAGTCTAAAGCCTGAGATTTTGGATCATAGGGATTACTTGTACATACACTGACCTCAGGAGGTCATCCATCATTGTAGCAGTATACAGTATGAAAGAAAGTAGGTAAAAGCATCATAGGTCCCCTTTAACCGAAAAAAAAAAAAAAAAGGTTAGGGTTATTTGAAGTTTTACCTTAATGTACTTTAGAAGTTTCCTCAAGCCATCTGGCACTACAGCCAGCCAGGACACCCCACTAATGGGCCAGGATGGATCCAAAACTTCCTCTGCATCTTGATCACCCTTCATACACAACATTTGTTCCCAACCTCCTCCTGGTTTGACGTTGCGAGACGTGTAGTAGTTCAACGCAAAGAAGTCGGCAGTTCCCAGAATGGCAGTATCATCATTCGAGAAACTGGGCAGTCTCGAGGCTCCATTGTATCCCAGCTTCTTACTTTGAGCGTCTATGGCAGACCTCATTATTTCTGGATAATCACCAGTAACAAACACAGGCCAGGCAAACCATCCCAGCGTAAATGCAAGATCCCGTTCAGCAGCAGCAATCTCCTCAGTGCAACCTTGGTTTAATGGCTCATACCAGTCGCTGTTGAGGGCAAGAGACACAGCACCCTTCTGCTCCGGCCTGTAGAGAGAATTGTAGCTGTGCCAGGCCATGGCGTGGGCCCGCAGCATGTTGTGCCCTACCAGGTAGGCAGCGGTGCCTTTCTCTTTTAACCCTGGGGCATGGATGCCATCTTCGTGTCCCAGTTTGGCGCACACTTGTGGCTCATTGATAGTGATCCAAAGTTTGACACGGTCCCCAAATGTTTGGAAACAAAACTGAGCGTAGCTGTCAAAGAGGCTGGCTATACCAGGTAATTTCCAGCCTCCCTGGTCTTGCAGAGCTTGAGGCAGGTCAAAGTGGTAAAGGGTGACCATCGGTGATACATTTGAGGCTAGCAAATCATCAATCACTTTGTTGTAGTATTGCACACCTGTTGAACAGAGAGTGCCATTAATGGGTAATGAGGTACAATAGCCTAAAGCCATCAAATAGGCCTGGATTTAATTCCAGCACGTGTGTTTCTGGACTATGAAAATACCTTTCTGATTGACGTGTCGCATGGTCCCATCAGGCAGGAGGCGGGCCCAGGAGAGAGACAGGCGATAGTGCGTCAGTCCAAGCTGCTGGATACACTCCAGGTCTTTCTCCCACAGCTCATAGCTGTTACAGGCTACATCTCCATTCTGGTCCCCAAACACTCTGCCTTTCTCATGACAAAATGTGTCCCAGATACTCTGTCCCTTGCCGTCCACCTGCCAGCCACCTGAAAAAGCACATAAAGGTTGTTCAGAAAAGCAGGTAAAGTGTTGGCATATGGAAATATCACTGTAATGTTTCTTTGGAGACTTTTAGAGCGCCTGTGGATTTCAGTGAATTTATTGTGACAGCATCTAATACGTCATCTCCACTCAGATTTATTTATTTATTTAATTATGCAAGTGTGTCAGAAGTTTTTTTTTTTTACTTGTTTTTTTTTTTAAATGTGTACCTTTGGATAATAACATATATAAAGGGGTGGGGTGGGGGGTTGCTTCCAGGATGACAGTGCATACATGCATGGGCCACAAGGGTTGCTGAATGGTTTGATGAATAAGAAGATCATATGAATCTCAGACTAAGGCCCGTTCAGTCAGCAGATCTCAGCCAAGCTGAACATCAGTGGGAGATTTTAGACCAACATTAGACAGCACCCTCCACCACCAATGTCAAAACAAAAAGTGAGGAAATACTTCTGGACGAATTACTTGTCACTTATCTGCATCTCCCACATCATCAGTGCAATGGCTACTGTTTATTTACACATGCCTAAGTTTCTCCAAACACTGATTTGAATCATGTTACAGCCTCAATAGCGCCAATATTAACTAACTGAAGTATTTATGGTAGAGCGATTTACTTTAGAGGTTCTCGGACCGTAAAAAAAAAAACAAAAAACTTCCCCACTCCAAAACAGTTATCACAGCTCCATTCAGAAATCTGTGTTTACATACCTTCTATTTGATACGCAGAAGTTGCCGCGCCCCATGCAAAGTCACGTGGGAACATGTTTTTGTGCGTTAGGACGCTCAAACTAAGGTGGTCCTTTATCGTATCTCACTGAAATCTAACACACAAAGTGGACGTTTTTGGTTTAATGTGACAACGTCCAAAGACCAGGAACTACTCCGAGATGTGACGTTTAGTAAGTCACGTACAGAATATTTCATCCAGGACGGGAGACTCCGAACATAATTATCTTTGCTTTCGCTTTATTTCCATTCTACCACTACTGTAATGCTAGTTTAATACTATTATTAAATAATAACTCACGAAACACATTAGTTCTGTGATTCGGTCTTTTCATGTTCAAATTTGAGGTCAGGAATGTAGGATCAACAAACGATCCGAGGAGCACCTGAAAGCACCATAAGAGACTAAAGTCCTACGTGACAACGAATCGAGGGCTAAGGTCGTGGCTGGTTAGATAAGTTAGTAAAAATCTAATTTGTAGTCGGGCAGAGCAACTCTGTGAGTTTGTGCTATTATTTTTCTGTGGACATGTTAACATATAAAGCAAGTAATTAATATAACAAGAAATGTTAAAGTTCAAAATATTACGACGTTATTAACAATTTGGATAAAATTATTTGTCTTGCTAGCATAACAAATGCAAAATTAACTATAGTTACAACACGTATATGATATTATTCCATTATTTTAGCTTTATTATATTCAGACAAAAGTGTACATACTTGTGTATACGTTACCTATATACACTACCAGTCAAAAGTTTGGACACACCTTCCTATTCAATGTTTTTTCTTTATTTTCATGACTATTTACATTGTAGATTCTCACTGAAGGCATCAAAACTATGAATGAACACATATGGAATTATGTAGTAAACAAAAAAGTGTGAAATAACCCAAAACATGTTTTATATCTTAGATTCTTCAAAATAGCCACCCTTTGCTTTGATCACTGCTTTGCACACTCTTGGCCTTCTCTCAATGAGCTTCATGAGGCAGTCACCTGAAATGGTTGTCACTGCACAGGTGTGCCTTGTCAGGGTTCATTTGTGGAATTTCTTGCCTTCTTAATGGGGTTGGGACCATCAGTTAGATTGTGGAGAAGTCAGGTTGGTACACAGCTGACAGCCCTATTTGACAACTGTTAGAATTCATATTATGGCGAGAACCTATCAGCTAAGTAAAGAGAAACGACAGTCCATCATTACTTTAAGAACTGAAGGTCAGTCAGTCTGGAAAATTGCAAAAACTTTGAATATGATGTGAAGTGCAGTCGCAAAAACCATCAAGCGCTACGATGAAACTGGCTCACATGAGGACCGCCCCAGGAAAGGAAGACCAAG
>VUQS01047167.1:0-14409 GCA_015108495.1 Heterochromis multidens
TTTCTTTTTTTTTTTTTAGCAAATTCTTGTAAAAAAAGCGAAATTATATTGACCATGATTTCATTTATTAAAGCAATAAAAAGGATGAAATATCCAAGGGGGGTGAATACTTTTTATAGGCATTGTACAGGTAGTACTGGTGAAGACAAAATTGAAAGAGTTTTATGAAAAAAATAAAAACCTCACTAGTTTGAAACACAACATTGCGTTAAGGCATTTCTATGAGTGAGTTATGATAACAAGGAGCCCTTACCAAAGAGTTGTAAAGTTCTGAGTTGTCTTCCATTAAGACACATTGTTTAAGGGTTCAAACACATTGCCTTGTTTTTTTTCCTTTGCTTTTAAAAGCCTGTGATTCTATTATAGAAAATAATAATTCATTTAGTTTGTATAGCATCAGAGATTAGGGTCTGGATGGATGGTAGAAGCAGGTGCTATTAAAAAAGAACAGTTCAGAGCATCTCATTTATTTATTATTATATTTATTTATTATTTTTATTCTTTATCCTGCTGCTGTAACACAATAGTTTCCCTTGTGGGATCAATAAAGTATCTATCTATCTATCTATCTATCTATCTATCTATCTATCTATCTATCTATCTATTTAAAAAAGTGAAATAAGGACTGTGAACTGTGCAGGTAAAACAAATAACGTGAAAATTAAAAAACAAAACAAAAACAAACAAACAAACAAAAAACTTATATTTCCAAAGGGCAATTAGAGATCATCAAAATTTTCATAGCGTCTTGGTTAGCATAAGACAACTCAGCCCAAGAGAATTCTTAATGTGTCTAACCATTTTAACTTTTTTATACACTAAAATATCTGTCTAATTAATGTGATATTAAACAGTGATGCTTGCAGGCTGTAAGAACCTTCCACCACCCACATCATTCAAAGCAAACAAACAAAACAAAACAAAAACATCAATAACAACAACAACAACACAAAAACAAATGAAGGGGCACACAAGAAATATAATCACCATTTTAAAAATTCCTCTTAATGCTGCAGGGGGCAGTAGTTGGACATGGATGCACTGCTGTGCCCTGCTATTCATCTCCAATACACTCCAAGTGCAGCAGAGTCAAAGCTTTCTCCTCGGAAAGGGAAGATGAGATCCTATGATTCAATCACAACACATTAATATCCATCGCAAACGAGTTATTTTGCTGCTTGTTTGCTGCACGTATTCTCACTTGTTTACATGTCACAGGCACATAAAGCCATTAGTGTCACCACCCTCAGTGTGACAGACACCACATGAGCTTCAGTCCCAGACATCCATGTAAGAAGATTTCTGTGCTTGATTGATTTATTAGCCTTTTATAGGATTGTTATACTGCACGGAGATCATACAGATGAAGATGAAAACCGTAATTAGGATGCTGTACGGATTCTTTCAGACTGTTTTGTTGGGATAATTTCCTGCAAATAACATTACACACAACCAATGTGTCACCAGGTTATAGGTCCCACTTGAGACCTCTCAAGAACTGAAAGAAACCACCGACTGGTTGTTAAATAATTTGATGAAACATTGCTAGGAGGAGGAGAAGAGCTGCACGAACAAATTTAGCAGGTTTGTAGGAGCAAATCCAGTGCCATATTGGCTTCATGTTCTGCCGTGAGACTGACCAAAATAATACAAAAAAATTTTCACACCAGTATCCACTGGTCCAAACCATCACACAAATTATTTGCTCCATTTCTTTTTCAACTTCATTGCCTTTTGTTTGCATCTGCATGTTAATGTCCACTGATCGGCTCATTTAAAATGAACAGTCCACATACTCAGCTTGCTGAGCTTGTTAGAAAATTTCTGCAACTTTCTGTCTGATCAAATGGCATCTGAATCCTCATAGTCCCTCAGCTGACTTTGTGCTTCTGCTTTTTCACCACAGCTGCTGCACATTCTTTTGTTGATGCTCTCTGACTTTTTGTCGCTGCCGTTTCCCAATGGTTATGCTCATCGTTTTAATCTTTGTGGGTTCTCTCTGCAGTGGGGTATAAATAAAGAAGGTTACAACATGTTACAAAAGCAGTTCAACTCTGTTTCTATTCTGGGCGTTTGTGAGTATACCTTCAGCACCGAGCTGTACGGCAGTGTAGCTGCCTCCGCCAGCTAGTCAACACCACCCACTGAGGTGTAACTTGAGTGCTCAAGGGAGCTCATACTATCAGTCATCTCGCAACCACAACCCTGCCATCCCATCATGAGACTCTCGACTCTGCTCCATGCTTGGTTCCCCCATCAATGCAAACTTGCCCATGTAGAAAAGTCTACTGATGGAAGGGATTTGCAGGGTGGCTTCTGATTTATTACCCTATCCTATAAGAGCTGTATGAGCTGCTGTCAGAAATTCATGAGAAATACAATCTTCTCTTTCCCCTCATCTCTTTCTTTGTATTTGATCACATTTCAGCATATTCTTTTAATCGTCCCATTCTTCTTCTCCTCTCTCTCCTCTTTTTCTTTTTATCACACAATGAGCCCTCACTGCTGCCTAATTATATAATCTGATCCCACCATGTTACATGTTACTCTTAAGAACTCATCTTGAAATAAGACTGTATGTACGCTCTGCATATCATAGTGTTGACAGCACTATCTGCTGGATAAGTGAACAACATTGGAACTTGGAATAACTAGCACTTAGGCCTGTAATTATGCAGTGGACAGTAATAATTTATGGTTTAAGAGTAGAGGAGGATAGGGGTCATTGAGCTGGGTGCTGTCCCTGCCCTAAGATGAAGGTGCTACACTGCACTGTATGCAAAGATAAAGCATTAGATTCATGTCTCTATTCTTCGCACCTCTTTCACTATTTGTAATTTACACAGCATGGTGGTTGTGCACACTGCTCTGTATATAAAGACACTAAAGCTCATATGTCTGGAATTTTATTAGAATTTTTACTGGAGGCCTGTGGTGGTATAAAACTACTGTAGCAGACAGCAGCATGCCACTGTCATCCCAGGCCCCAGCCAATCAGTAGATTCAAACCCAGGACCTTCTTGCTGTGAGACAACAGTGCTAACCACTGCACCACTGTGTTGCCAATGTTAATAGTAATAATAATAATAATAATTATTATTATTATTACTATTATTAAGGCAGCTGATGGGTACCGGCAGGCCAAACAGAACAGTAATGGTAGCTGAAGTAAAAACTCAGGTGTGGGAGGAGTTCGGTGAGGCCATGAAAAAAGACTTTCGGTCTGCCTCATAGCAATTCTGGCAAACTGTCAGGCGATTCAGGACGGGAAAGTGATCCTCTAGTCACACGGTGTACAGTGTGGGTGGGGCGAGTTCAGCTGAGGTTGAATACTCAGCAGCACAGCGTAGAAGGAATACTTCGAGGACCTCCTTAATCGTACTGACATGTCTTCTGTAGAGGAAGCAGAGTCAGGATGACTTGCTCATCACTGTGGGTGACGTAACTGAGGTAGTTAAAGAACTCCTAGGTGGCAGGGCCCCTGGGTGAATGAGATTCGCCCTGAGTTCCTGAAGGCTATGAATGTTGTAGGATTGCCTTGGTTGACACACCTCTGCAACGTTGCGTGGAGAACTAGGTGCCTCTGGATTGATAGACTGGGGTGGTGGTTCCCATCTTTAAGAAGGAGGACAGGAGAGTGTACACCAACTATAGGGGTATCACACTCCTCAGCCTCCCTGGGAAGGTCTGTGCCAGAGTACTGGAATGGAGAGCTTGTCTGTTAGTCGAAGCTTGGATTCAGGAGAAGCAAACCAGTTTTCATCCTGGTTATGGAATGCTGGATGAGCTCTTTATCCTCTCAAGGATATTTGAGACTGCCCAACCAGTCTACATGTGTTTTGTGGACTTGGAGATGGCATTGAACGACATCCCTCGGGGTATCCTGTAGGGGGTGCTTCGGGAGTATGGGGTGTCTCAGCCGTTGCTACGAGCCATTCGGTCCCTGTACAATCATTGTGAGAGCTTGGTCCACATTATCTAAATAGGGTAACATATGGCTCAAAAAATAGAGACAACAACCAAAATGCTAAAGTCATGGCTCCAAAATGAAGCCTATCTTTAAGTTCAATGAGGAAGATCTGTAATCACTCATCTGCCTGCTTTCCTGGGTGTTCAGCTGCTAGTCTATTCTTTACATCAAAGTCAAACTCAGTGCTGACATCATCGCTCTAGTCCAATCATCTTCTTGACCACCTTCTACAAGCCAGTCAGCCTCCACTCTGTGTACTTTAAATCTCAGTGCTCTTCTGTCATTCTCTCTTTCAGACTCTCATTTGTGCAACCCACCTCCTCCCCATTCCGTCAGGCTACACCATTTAAGTGTGTTACACCAGTACAGTTAGATACAGCTTGATAACCAAGCTTGCAATCATTACCTAATAACTCTGCACTTAAATATGATCATGTCTGGCTCCAAAAACCAGCATATAAGGAATTGAAAACCCTAATACTGAGGCTTCAAAATATGGAGTCCTGAAACCAATGGGTCATGGTTTGGGTTAAAATGCTACCTTTGACAATGGTGGAAAGGACTGTTAGAGATCTTCTTTACAAGACCACTAGATGTCTGCATAATCTGCGTTGTTCTGTTTTTATCACTGATTACCATGGATATTTGCTGGTACTGTAGGTAGAGGAAGGCACTTACTGGCACTACATATTAGACTGATAACTGATTAGAGCCATTCAATAGGTCAATAACATCTGAATCAGGTTCTGCTACTTCCTTGGGAACACAGAAATGAATGTTTCAGGTGGTTTTGGTAGATATAGTTAACTTGATAGTTAACTTAAAACCAGTAAGTTGGTTGTCAGTTCCTGATCTTCCAACATCCATCCATCCATCCATCCATTTTCTTCTGCTTATCCAACAGTTGGACCAATTAACTTTTCCACTAAACTTTTAACATGTTGTGCCTAACGTCCTAAGAAAAATGACAGCATAGGTTCAGGAGAAAAAGTCAGCAAAACATAACAACAAATTTGTGATTCCAACCAACATTCAGCTAATGTTTCTCATCACCATGACTGCACTCCCCTCGCTCCCTAACCAAGGTATTTATTACTGTAGCCATGAAAACAAGGTCCCCTAAAGTGAACAAATCAGTCATTTTAGAACAAACCACCATGTTTCCTCAGCCAACTTGTCTTTTTGCTTAGACCTAGCAATACCTAAACTATACCTTTGTCCAGATCGGAAAATTAGAACCAGAAGAAGTATTTGATCATTTGAAGTTTAACTCAAATAAAATTTGAAAAAAAAAAATCTTTATGGTGGCACATACAAGAGATGTAGTGTTCTGCCTCATTAAGAACAATGTATAACTACATGTATCATTTAAACTCAGAAGTGTAATACTGGCGTATTTGAAGTTGGTGAGAAGATTTCCTTTGTCAGATCAGTGGCTATATAAAAGGAATATATTTTCTTCACAGAATGAAAAGAAAGTCTTTATGTAAGATCTTTTCATTCGATGCTTGTGCAGTTTTTCTCTCTAAAACTCTCTTTTTAGCATATTGAAATTGATTATAAAAATTATTAATGGATATGACAATAGATTCACTGTGATGGTTGGCCAGCATTAATTAAGGCTTTAACAGCAAAAAAAAGAAAAAAAGTTGAAAATCCATCAAAGACGCAGCCTGAAAGAACATAAAACATTTGATTTGATATGAATGATTTTCCCACAGAGCCTCAGATGAGAAATATTACACCAACATTGTGCCTTCTTTTGTAACATTCTGTCATCCCATAACAAAATATGAAACAAACATCTACACAAGACACATACACCAATCATCCACAACATTAACATTAACACTCACAGGTGAATAACATTTATCATCTTGTTTCAATTCATTCATTCATGTGGATACAACTTTGATACCTACATAAATATTGTTGCAGCCCAGACCCCCCACCATGTGGCAGCAGCAGTCTCCAGAAGTATAATGATCCTTGCCACACCACAAAAACTGACCATAACCAACTTGAAGAACATGACAAAGAACCCAGGACATTAACCCTGCATCCAAACTGCCCAGATTCCCCTCTGACTCCTCTGATCTCCCTGCACTACCCATGTCCCAATGTCAGACACCACAAGCGAGGCCAAGGGTCAATAGATAAGAGCTGTTTTGGCAGTATTATTGGAACCGACTTACAACCCCAGTTCTAAAAAAAGTTGGTGTGTTATGTAAAATATAAATAAAAACAGAATGCAATGATTTGCATCTCATAGAACCATATTTTATTCACAAAAGAAAACAGAAAAGATATAAAGCATTTAAACTGAGAACATGTATTATATTATGAAAAAGAATGAAGGTCATTTTGAATTTGATGGCAGCAACACATTTCAATAAAATTTGGGACGGGGCCATGTTTACTACTGTGTAGCATCCCCTGTTCTTTAAACAGCAGTCCATAAACATCTGGGAACTGAGGAGACCAGCTGCTGGACTTTTGAGAGGAATGTTGTCCTGTTCTTGTCTGATTTACACTTTTTATACACACACACTAATTACAACAAGAAGTCAAGTAGTCATTTAAACCTGTGTGTGTCAACTTGTGTGTTTTTTATCATGCCAAAACTTCCAGGGTATGTAAACTTTTGATCAGGGTCATTTGGATAGTTTCTGTTGTCATTATGATTTAAAAAGGGCAAAAACAACTGTTTGATAATAAATGGCTTCACCCAACCACTAACCATGAGTGAAAGAAAAAGCCCCAAAAAAAATCACAAATTCTGCCAGGGTATGTAAACTTATGAGCACAACTGTACATCTCTCATTCAAAATATTTAAATAAAATTTGACAACTAGGGAGGCCCATCCATGTAATGCCATATTATGTCACCCATCAGATTCTTTGACCTCGTCCTCTGTTGTTCCATCACACCAGCTGGAGACTTTACCTGAACAAAGCCAATAGACATTCTTCTGTAGTGTCTCTCTGAGCCTTGGTCAAGCTAAGAGCCCTTGAGAGGCAGTAGACTGCCTGAATGAGAGAATCAACCAGCAAGATTTGGTCCTCTAAATCATGGAAAAGAACTGAATATTTGGTGAGAAGGGGAAGAACAGCTGTACACAAGTATCTATTGAGGGCCAGGGCCATATCAGTGGATCCTAGGTCAGCCTGCAAAGAAAACAAAAAAACACAGAGGTTGCACTTACAAAGAGTCCAGTTAACAACTGAAACTAAACACAAGGTGGGCGTGAGGAGGCAGAAATAAAGGCCACAAAAATTGAGTTATACAACTTAAAGTTTCCCCATATTATATAAGGAGTGGTGGATGTTATAGAGTTTAACGGAAAACAAAACACTAATTTAAAGGAAGACACTGAGTATTTGACAAAAAGAAAGTATTATTTAAGCTTCAACTGCAGTCCATGACACATATATTTTAGCAATCACAGTAATGTTAAGATACATATAGTTGAGTTGAAGACAAGAGAAATAGATATTTTTCACTGGTAACTGGGTACATCTTTGATTTATTTCTAAGTCACCAGTCACCCCTGCAATCTTAAACTGAATCTCTCATGCAGGTGAACAAGGTAACAAAATGAATGTTTCTCAGCTCACAGTGTCAAGAGAGACAGCTGCCTGAAGGTCAGGTAGAAAGCCGACTTCTAGAAGGTGAAGAAGAAAACTCTGACTCTCAATGCCATAAACCCGATCTAGGAACAAAACCATGGATGCCTTGTGGTCTGGACAGAACACTGTAGATAGGTCAGGCTCAACCAACATACCATCTGCAAAAACAAGACAAGATTCAATCTGATGACCAAGGTCATATTAACATTTTATGCATTATGTATTTTGTATCTACTGTGAAAACTACTATGTGGCTCCATCTCTCTGTGTGGAAGAATGGTTTAGGGCTGTCTAATATCTAATAAGGCGCTTATCACAGTTGCCTCCGCCCACCTCAACCATTTTTTTCATTGAAGCCATAGTGATTATGGACTGGAGCATCAATGTCTAATGACTTAGAAAAAAGCCACAGCTGCCAATGTCTGGCCAATTTGGCCTATTTGACCTTTAGAGAATGAAGGGATTTGAAAGGAGATGCTGATGACTCCCTGAAGATCCTGAATAGGGATGAGAGACCTCAGAATGGCCCTGATTCGGATTGCCTCTCCTTTGCCTCCTTGAATTAACTGGACAAAAAAAAATATATATAATTCAAGGCATAATAACAACAAAATTAATAATACAGAATTATAGAGTAACTGATCCCAAGTGTTACAAATGTCAGTGTTACAACATATACTAATTATGTTAAACATTTAGGCCATTTTCCTATTATTTGGTTTTGGCCAATTTTGGTTTTTTGACCTGTTTTTAACGTCATGCTGATTCCTCCTGTAAGTTACAGTTGTATTTTTTTTTTCATCCTTTTAGTCAAAATTAAAATGTATCTCATTTCAAAACAGTTTAATTACTGATGTTACTCACTGGCAATATATAAATACAATTAAATTGACATTATTTGGCATTTTCATTGCATTTAAATGATCTTAATGTACTTCATGTAAAGAACTTCAATGTGCCTTTGAGACACAAAAAGTTCCCTTCTTTAATTTCACCTGTGCACTTTAGTGCTATTGCATCAAATAGGGAAGAAAATCATCCTTTTAAGCGATAAACATTTTCAGACGCTTTCAGTCAGGCAGACATGCTCAAAACCTGATGGCCTGAGAATCTGATGCAATGTACACCGTATCATTTGTTCACCCTGGTGAAGGTTTTCAAGGCCAAGGCTGCATACTCCATCAATATGAATAGTAGTGCCTGACCAATAAATCCGCCCTTAATGGCTTATTGCAGATACATCAGCTTTGAAGCATACTGCATGTTGGCCAATAAGTGACAACAATCCCTATTAGAGTAATGCCAAACTAGCTTTGAGGATATTTGAAAACAGAATTAATATTGAAAACATATTTTTAGTAAAACTGTAACCAAGTATGGGTTACATAATAAGCATTATGTAATGTGGGATATTTTAATACAACATATGAAATGCATACTTTTGGCTGAGGCTTATTCTTTAAAGAGAAGTTTGCAGACTCTCTTCATTAGGCTTTATTGGTTGAGACATGAGTAGATATTGATGTGGAAGAGCTGATGACAGCTAAGGGAACACTTACATGCATCTCTGGAGCACAGCGACCAAGCAAGTCAATGAGAGCTGAGTAGAAGGTCATGATGGCATGCCCCATGTGAATGACATCATTATCACTGTCTTCAACAACATCTCTGTTACAAAAAACAATCATAACACTCAAAAGCCTGCGATGACCTGAGATTATTTATCAAGGATTATCAAGGTAAATTACTGATGGTCCCTACAGATAGCAGCCAATGTGTACAGATTGTTATGTTGCTTAGAATTGTAAGCATATGTACTGCTAAAGTATTGATGCGTCCACTGATACTGGATTTAAAAAAATCATAAGTCTGCATATATCTAATACTAACAGCGCTCTGTTGGAATGGTAAGTGGTACAAGGACCATCCATAGAAGGGTCTTCAGAGATCTTGATGGCTTCTTCCATGGCTGCTAGGAGACCATTTCCCCCATCACCTCGCAGCGCAGGGCCAAAACACTCAGGTCGTCGAATCAACAGCCTCAACACCACATAAGCATTCTCCTCGACACTCTCACCTGTGACCAAGGAACACACACAAGGAAAAAGGATAAAGGAAAAAAACACAGGCTGGATAACATCAGAGACACCACAGCTTTGATTGTTGTTCCTCAATATCTACCATAAGAATAAATGTATTAACAAAGATTCTCACAAAGAAAACTGATAAATGTAAACATCAAGAGGATCAAAATGTTATATAGCTTCTGTAGAGTAATATAACACAATATTGCACAACTCAAGGGCTGTATAGAGACAAGGTGAAGCTGTAAATACTGAGACATGTGATACAGAAAGCCATTGCCATTTGGCTGAACTGTCAACACCCTCAAGGGCAATTTGAACAGATGACTTTTGGGCACCGCTTCAGAGTAAGAAAAATCAATAGCAGAGTGAATTACCTCTAGTGCAAATACTGCAGCTTAATTAGGAGCGTGACATGATGCAGCCTCTTGTTCCTTTTTAACTTTGCATTTTGCTCCTGTCAACACTGCATCCTACAAGTTGTAGAAGCATAAATTGCCCTGAATGCTTTGCAAATGAAATGTATACTTGAATACATTAAGAAATAAATAGTATACTCTATTATAGTATTAATTAAAGCCTACACTTTTTTAATTTAACTGACAAGCTAAAGAATACCTCAACTGTGATAAACCAAATATCATAACCAAACCAAGCAAATTTATGTAATGACTTGACATACTGCAACTTGGCTGGACTCATCAGGGTGACATTTTTGTCCACTTTTTTGATGCAATTTTTTTAAAACATCTGACTTTCATATTTTTAAAATACTGTATCAACAAACATACTGTGATTTAAACTTGGCTTATATATCACGTCATATGATTTTAATTTACCATTGCAGAAGACAGCAAAACGTAGAAAATCCAGATAACGCTCGCCCTCAACAGGGTTCCATCCTATATCACAATAACCTTTTGCCACTAACATTGGACAGCTCTGGAGACCACAGCCAGCAAGGTACTGAACCACCTGGATAAAAGATTAGATTTATCAACAGAAAGTACTTCTTTGCTCAAGCTGAATCTCTGTTTTCTTCACATTATACCTTTCTTAGATACTAAACCAATAAATATTATTTAAGCTCCATGGTCTATATACTGTATACTGCTGCATATCCCCTGCACCCTGAATCATATTTATTAATTATACATTATTATTGGCATGAAGAAAGTCGGTAACATGTCCACAGAATGACTGACGGACAGTAAGATTTCTGGTCAATACAGATTTACCTTCTCTAGGTCTGATTCCCTCAGTGCTAAGGCCAATTCATTATTATCCATAACAGAGGCTGCTGCCACATCCAGAGGAGTGGATCCACGCATGGACGGTGAAGCTAAGCAAAAAAAAAACAAATCATGAAACAATCTAAACATCAACTCACATTATACAGAATGTCAGGCTATTAGTAGAAGGGTAAAAGACAATAA
The DNA here is from genome assembly GCA_015108495.1 of Heterochromis multidens. NCBI lineage: Eukaryota > Metazoa > Chordata > Actinopteri > Cichliformes > Cichlidae > Heterochromis > Heterochromis multidens. The sequence goes on from VUQS01047167.1 coordinate 11,121, forward strand.
TATATATCTGTGTAGTTCAGTTCAAGAGCACTTCAATGTATTTCCACTCACAGCAGTAAACTACCATCAGAAACTTTCAAAGTTTAAAAGATTTATAACTTACTCTTTGGTCTTCACAAAAGACCAGAGAGATTATTCAATAGAGAAGCAAACTAGAAAACTGACATTTACCTAGCCCGACACTGCTGTTTTCCAATAAGTAGCTGAGGTGGTCAAACAGGGCTCCCTGATTGTGTCGGCTGATACGGCAAAAATAGCACAGGAATCGACAGCAGCTGGCAACCATTTTAGGAAAGGTAATCTCCTAGCAATAGTAAATCAAAGCATGGACATAGAAAAAGCAAATTGTGAAGAGCCAGATGATGAGTGATGTAAAATCAGCCACATTATGAGAGCAATGAATTCTTTTAACCTCAACTTTTAAAATAAAAATAATCCTCTAAACTTTGATTTCATATATTTCCTCCATATTATTTCTATACATTTCAGTTATTTTCTCACCTTTATTTCCCCTTCTCCAAGAACATTGACCATCATTTCCATCACAGTCTCATGCATCCCCAATGCCCTCATTAGGTTGGGGTGTTGATAGAAAACTTTATTATTCATGATGTCTCTGTAGATGTTACCAAAAATGTAAGAATACTTGTGGCACCACATAGTAAATAACAGTGCATATATGTTGGGCATTAATTGATTACACAAGAGCAATGGATTGCTGGACTTAAAATTACTCCATACCCTAGACGTCTGATCATCAACCTCTCTTCTTCTTTCCCCAGACGGACACTGAGGAGAGAGCGGATTTGGCCCAAGGAGGACAAGAGTGCCATGGTGTCCTCCAGTGAAGACTGGCTGATGGTATAGGTTTTGCATAGGGGTCCTTCCATTTGGCCCCTGAGGCCCTGATACTGGCAGTGTAGCAATGAGAAGATAGCCCTAACTAGTTCAGGGTCCTCAATCTCACTCTCTTGAGCCCAGTGCACCATAGTTTCAGAGATGAGCTTTTTGATGGACTCTGAAAGAGTAACATCAGGTGAGAAGTGGAGATAAAAGGAATCCTATTAAAATCCTATTTGATTAACTAAGGTGTGTGATATAGCAAGATACTGGAACTTTCATTTATTAGGTAATGAAGATTTTGTTAGGTCACTTACAGTAAATATTGCATTGCCAGTGTTGGGGTACTGCAATTTTGAATAATGTAATGCAATAATGTAATGCATTATTAAATTCAGTACTCACATTACAGTTACCATTTTGTTGTTACTTGAGTTAAAAAGATTCATCAATTATATGCATGATGGACAGAAAGGAAAAAAAAATTCAGACTTTTCCCTCTGCACTACTGTAATCAGGGGACTTCACTTTATATGCAGGGAGGAGAAAAATGGCGGTGCAGTCTACAACTTTTGAGAAGTGGAAATATGAACACTATTTTCATTTTTAGCGCGCAGAAGGACAAGAACGTGTTGGTAAACTGGAAACTGTGCCTAGGTTGTAAACACCTGCTGATAACACAACACTGATTCTTTGCAAACATCTGCAAAGACAGCACACTAACACAAAGCTAGAGAAGAAGCTGGAGTCATGTTTAAGCTGAGCGAAAGCCCACTCCAGCCAAACAGCCAGAGCCTGATCTTGACAAAAGCAGTGATGAGCAGTCAGGGCTGCAGCATTGTAGCCTCTATTTCTACCTGTGCCTATTTTTAACCAATTTAAAACGTGCTAGAACCAGACTACTCCCAGGGTATACGTTTCCAGTTCATTGGGTTACTTCCTCTCTCTGCCTTAATTCCTTTGGGCCTGTTTAGTTCCTGCTGCCAATGGCTATTCTGCTACTGAGCAGCATTCTGAATGAAACAGTTCAATCTCAAAAATTATGTGGTTGTGGTAATAGTTTAATGGCCTTGCTGATGCTGTCTATGTTAAATTAATCAAACTTATGGACCTTTTATTTGAAGTTTGACTTTTGTAGAGACAAAGCATATTTGATTTAAACTTTGCTTTGAGACTTAATGTAGTACAACATCAATCAATGACTCAATCAATGACTCAATCAATGACTTCTAATTGCTCCTCATGACCTTCTTCAGGTTAGGTTTTTTTCTCCTGTGGTTTAACTGGGTATGCTGTGGACCTGGAAACTGCCTTTTCTTGATGATGAGCTACCCTTGCTATTTAATTCAACTACAGCTGAGTTTTACATTGTGACAGAAAAAAAATACTTTTTTTCTTCTTTTTGTGTTGCCACTTCCTACTGTATATGGAAACAAACACCTCTGGAGTTATCAAAGTCACCTTTGAATTCTAAACTAAGAAACAGAAATTGAAAGGCTAAATTTTGTGTTGTGCATTAATTTATGCATTGGTGAACTGTGAAAATTCAAAAGAATACAAATCGTGTTTTCTTGAAATTAACTTGTGTTTTCTTGACATTAATTTATATCGAGCCCAATTACCATTTATATTTTGTATGTCATTTAGGAAATATGCTTTAAAATTTTACAGTCTAGCAAATAACACTTGCTAGATGTTTCCACATTGCTGTGGTGATGGCTATGAAGAGCTGTTTGGATTGGTTTTCAACTTTGCTGTCAGCTTTACGTTCATAATTAAACACTGGAAGAAAGATCTTGTCCCAGTTTTCATTAGAATAGGAATTCCTGTCAGTGTGTGGGACTGTAGCCCAAGGTTCCTTCCATTTTTTTCCGCTTAGCCAATTCAGGGTTGCAGGGGTGTCACGGTCCCTGGGTCTTGGACCCAGGGTGTTGTATTTTGTATTATGAGAGATTGATGCTTTTGTTCTGAGAGTATCTTTGGTCTTTGTTCATGAAGGATTCATGTGCTTAGTCTTAGTTTCTGTTATTAGGGTTTTGCTCTTTGGTTTTCTAGTTCCCTGTTTCTTCCCTATGTCTGGTGTTCAGTGTGTCTCTCTCTCTCTCTCTTGCTCTACCTCTGGCTCTCTCCCGGTGTCTAGGGTAATTGGATTCAGGTGTGTTCCCCAGGTGTGTCCTCCCTGCTTTGTTCCCACCTGTTTCCTATCCTCTTGTTACTCTGTCTTGTATTTAAGGTCTCAGTTTGCCTGTGCTCCTCGTGGCGTCCTCCCTCATTGTGTGTGATTTCCCTCATTGTGTATGAGCTCCCTCACTGTGTATGATCTTTCTAACTGTGTGTGATCTTGTCTTGTTTTGCCCCAGTTATTGTTGTCAGTCTGCAGTCAGACTGTTCTGGGTGCTCCTTGTTTTTTTGTTGTCAGTCTGTAGTCAGACTGTTCTAGTTTGTTTCT
>VUQS01047168.1:0-10446 GCA_015108495.1 Heterochromis multidens
AATTGCCTCTACCATGCCGGAGCTGTGTGTGTGTGTGTGTGTGTGTGTGTGTGTGTGTGTGTGTGTGTGTGTGTGTGTGTGAGAGAGAGAGAGAGCCAGCTGGGGAATATGGGTGATGCTTGGCCTTAACGTGAACCACGAGGGACCGAGTGCAGCATTTCTATGAGCAGGATTGTCAAAAGCTGTCAAAGAGCTCGGTGAGCAGGTGATCTGTGGAATACAAAGGAGACACACTGAGGGCTGCTGGAAGCAAAGACAGGAAATAAGGAAACAGGAAATGGAAGCAAACTAAAGAGAAACAGAAACTGAGATAATACCGGAGGGGTGTACTATGAAGCAAGTTGTACATGGATTTTTTTGCATTAACTGGCTTTAAAAAAACCCCCTAAAACCCCCAGTAAGAGATGGTGGGTGTCCTTCAATCTGCAGTTCCTCTAGCGTCCTGCAGAGGCAGCAGTGAGGCAGTCCCCATAGACTCCCAGGTTAAATAAACATGTTTACAGCCTGATACAAAACCTGTTCTGCACTTGTTGAAGTTGGCTTAAAGTTTGCATTATTAGAGGCGTGGCCTCTTTGCCAGGTGGATGGTGACACAGGTGGCTTCACCTTACAGTATAAAACACCATGAGGTGACTGATTTGGCGGTTTATAAATCTGTCTGTGTGACACTCCCATACAGCTGATAACTGAGCACTCCTCTGAATATGAAGAGAGGAAACACGGAGAGGAAAGAAATCAACAAAAGGAAATAAGGCAAGGGAACAAGGATAGCAAAGGAGCAGAGGAACTGAGGAGCTCAAACAAGTAGCCTTGAGGAAACAGGGACAAGAAAGGAGATAAGGGAGGAATGGAGATAAGGATAGGAAAGAACACGAGGACAGAAAAGAAATAGTGGAAAGGAAGCAAGGATGGGAAAGGAAACAAGCAAAAGGAAACCAGGGAAGGAAATGACGAGAAGAAGGAAACGAGGACAGGAAAGGAGGAGAGGAACAGAAAAGATCAAACAAGTAGAGGAAACAAAAAGAAGAATCTAGGAGAGGAAAGGAGACAGGGAAAGGAAAAAAGGAGAGAAAAGAAAATTAGAGGTCAATAAAGGAGGTGAGAGAAACTGAAGAGAGGATAGGCGACAAGGAGAGAAAAGAAGTAGAGGAAAGTAAACAAGAAAAGAAAATGAGAAGAGGATTCGTCCTGATTCATCAAAGGATCCTCGCCATTACGGCGCTCGGTCGGCCTCCCTCTGCTCCTCGCTCGTCTCCTTCCTGTTAGTTTGTTCTGCTAACGAGCTCTCGTTTGCAGCTCGTCCCCGAGGACACGAGCCGCCTCATGTTTGAGTAACGACACAATCAGACGGTAATAACCTCCCACAGACCCGGCCTGCTGTGTTCGGGCTCGCTGTGCGCCTCTCCGCTCACGCCAGCGCTTCCTGTCTCATGCAAACGCTCCAACAAATCCACGAGGCGAAGACGGCAGCAGATAGAGACCTCAAATGGATTCATCCAGAGCGTGACAGGAAGTGCAAACGAATTTCAGAGGCTGTCAAAACAAACAGTCCTTTTCTGCTGGAGGCTCACAGGAGGACAGCCAGAGGGGGTTGGAGATAGATGAAGGATGGCGCCGAGCTCCCCGTGACTTCTCCTCCTCTCAGTTTATGAGCCTCACGTGCTGCATGGACTGACTTTGTTTATGCATGAAGAAGAGCGCTCGCCGATCATTCAGAGCTCGTGTCGGCGTTCTGAGGAGTCGGACGCTCGCATCACTGCCGCCGTAACCACGTGTGGTCGTCTGTGACTGAAGTGACCTCTGCAGCCTGATATCCACTCACACTCACACAAGAGCCCCCACCCACGGCTCCAGCAGGGGGCACTGTGGTGCCAGTCAGCAGAGTTTCACAGTTCATTGAAAACAGAAACTAAAAGCATGGATGTTATTTCTGTGATATTTCATGTTTAAGGAGAACTCGTCAGTAAAAACAATCCCAGTTTATCACCGAGTTTTCACTGTTATTCATCCATTCATTCATTTATTACTGTGCTGCTCATAAAGACACGCACAGGATCATACACTGTATATAAAAGATGGACGTAGCCTCTGTGACGTCACTGATTGGTTTCCATGTTTCCTTTACAAGAGGAGGAAAGGAAACAAGGGGAGGAAACAAGAAGAGGAAACAAGGGGAGCAAAAAATAAGAGGTAAGGAAACTAGGACAGGACACAAGGAGAGAAATGCAGATGAGAAAAGGAAACATGGAAACAAAGAAATGGTGATTAACATGCAGGGAGAGGATGTGTTCAGGCCACAGACTGTATATAAAAGATGGACGTAGCCTCTGACATCACTGATTGGTTTATGAAAGTTTCAGGTGTTGAACATGATGTCATTGTGTCAGATGTTTCCTGCGTCTTCCTGGTTTCGATAATGGTGTCCTCTGGCGTCGGTGACCGCCATATTTACAGCTGAGGGTTAACGAGCCGTTTAGGAGACTAGAAAGTCGTGATTGGTGGTTGGAGGGTGGCGTAAGTCACAGGTTTGCCAGCCAGGAGGCCGTGGCTCACTTCCTGTTTGGATCTTTGTGTCTTACTGTCACTCGCAGGTTTTGTTCAGGCACTAAAAGCTGTTTGCTTTGGTTCAGGCGACGGCTGTGCTTTCGGTTCAAATACGTTCGGATTCGTCGCCCAGAGTCAGGCTGGCAGCGTCTGATGGAGGACATCCACAAAGAGCCTGATTTTTCCTGTTTTTACCTTCAGTAAGAAAACTGTTGCTCAGCACCGGCCCCAGTTCCCAGATTTTCCAGGGGTTGCTGTTGTGGCACACTGTTGCTGACGGTGCATGGCGGCAGCAGTAGGAGTGCTGAATCACAAACAGGACGACTTAGAAGGGCATCGGCAGCCAGATTTCAATCAGATTTTGGGTTTCACAGGTGCAGCCTCTGAGCTCTTTGACCCTCGTGATGTTGGTTGGAGTCAGTCACGCAGCTCAGACAGAAGAAGCTGGACTCATGGGAGGAGGGGTCTGCGTTTAGATGCTCCGAGCCGCTCCCCTCCTCCGTCAGTCAGTCAGCGTAAAGCCTGTGGTTACTGCAAACCTCTCCCACTCTCTGCTGCTCTCCTAAAGTGTTTGTTTGTTTCTGGCTGTCGCTTTCGAGGTGACCAAACTGTGAATAAAACATAAATGGAGAACACTCGCTGTCAAAACCCGGCGTCGGCTCGCTCTGAGGGCTAAAAGGCAGCTCTTTACCTGCGTCAGTGTGTTGGTGTGTGTGCTTTCTGACGCCGGTGTGTGTCTGCATGCTGCGAGCGTGCGGCTGCGTTTGTGTCAGATGCCTCGCTGGGTAAGCAGCAAATAGCAGCTTCCAGAGGGCGTCGATGTGTTTGCATGTATCAGTACACGCCTGTGTGTGTGTGTCTGCTTCAGGGCTGGAGGCCTGTGATTGATGCTGGCAGGTGTTGCTCCCCTCACACTCGCTCTGACATCTCATTCCCGTCGAGGCTCCTGGAAGCCGGCAGTCGCCGGCTGAATGCTAAAGAAGATGGCCGCCGTTCCTGCCCCACTCTGTGATAAGATCACACGGCAATGTGACAGAGAGGGATCAGAGCTGACACGTCCTCACCTCGGCCGGTCTGTGTTCGGTCGCCAGCAGAGAGCCGAGATAAAGGGAGCGCCGAGGAGGACGCGGAGATGAAGTCAGCAGGCAAATGAGAGCAAAGCAGGAAGAGGGGACGATGAAGGAGCAAAGACATCACACAGAAGGAGAACAAAGGCTGAGAAAATGTGAAACTTCTTATTGAGAACTCTCACACAGTTCACAAAGTCACAGAGTAACATCTGCTCTGTTTTCTCTCTTCAAACCTGCATCAGAGCAGCAATGGAGGAAGAGCTCAGTGAGGCTGAGCCTCCATTCAGTAACAGCATCAGGACAAAAAGCAAAGTGTACGCTTCTGAACAGCAGACATCAGAAAAAACTCAAAAACTTTGAAATTACAAGAAATTGTAAAGAATTCACATATTTGGTTTTTTTTTTCATTTCAATCATGTAAACAATGGACAGGAAGTCATTCAGGAGAAAAAAATGCTACAAAAATACAGCAAATATCATCCCACCTGTTCTGACGCACCCTTATTTAATACCACCCTGTCCCTCCTCCTTATTAATATAAACCTCAATAACAACAATAACCATATTTATAACAAGAGCACTCAGAGAGCACAACTGCCCCTGAAGAACAGCTTGAGATTTTAAATATATTCATGCAGTCTGTGATTTTGCAAAACTTTATGGAGTGATTGTGATGTCATAGGGCGTCATAATGAAAAAATAAAATGTGTGTTGTACAGCTCTCTTCATGCCCTTCCATATGACATATTATACTTGATATGGTTCCTTGAAAATGTTTTCAAGGTCAACTTTGACCTTGGGTGCTAACATCGAAGGTCAAGGTCAAACGCTTCGCCAGCCTAGGTGCTCATGTCCCCTAAGGCCTAGCATATTGTTGTGAAGTTTGAAGACGATCCATAAAAAATTGTGGGTAATTTAAACTTCTTCCTACTTTTTTGACCTTGACTTTGATCCAATTTTCACCAAAAATAAATCAGCTCGAGCTGTTGGTTTTTATCATCACACAAAATCTGAAAATGATATCTTGAAAACTGTGGATGTGGATACTGTGGATACTCTCGCTTCAGGGGGAGAACAACACAGAATTTATACACTCAAAAAAATATTTATGCCCAAAATGCTGACTTTAAGTAATTTGATTACATGTACATTTTGTTATATAGGTTCAATGTAAAACATTAAATTTATGGAATCTGGTCAATGAAATTGACTTCATAATGACTAATTAGCTGAATAAATAAACTTTGATTTTATATATTTCAGCTGAATTTTACTCAAAATTTTGAAGAATATAAAGTGAATGTACTGTACTTTGTAGTTACTGCCCCAGACCTCTGCACAATAGCTTCAACCAACACCAACACGACGAGTCTGCAGGGACCGACTGCACAGTGGAAAAAAGCTTCTGCTGGTTCCTTTTCTCATATTTGTAATATACTAGTATTTATATAGTAGTTTTCTGATCTTACTGACCTCTGTGTGCTTTAGACAGTGAGAAAGGATGTGAAAGAACCCAGATGGGGTTCAAACCAGGAACCTTCCTGCTGTGATGTGACAATGAGATCCACTTCACCACTGTGCCGCCCAGACAGCAGGTTTCTTTTTTTTGGAAATCTGCCTCTTTTATTCCACAAATTTCTGTTTCTTCTCTGAAATTTGTCATTTTTTCTTGTAAATGATGAGTTTTATTCTCTGTATTTTACCCCCTCCCTCACCCCGCCTCTTTATTTATGTTGTACTTTGAGTTGCCCTGATGTGCTGTTGTACCTGTTAGACTGTTTAGTGTATAAAGCACTAGAACAAAAATCTGTTTCCAGTTCATAAAACTGAGAAATTTGGGTTTCTTAGGTTTAAAAACTTAAGAAATGTTTCAGATTTTGTTCTTTTTCGAGATCAGACTGAAGTGGGTGAACTTCAGTCACTTTATTTCCCGTTAGGGGCTCATAGCTAACTTCCTGTTTGTAAGAATCGTACAGATTAAGTGTGCATCCACGTACTCCGCGGATGGTTTCGAGGTGGGAAGCAGTTCTCTGGTTTCTTCATGTTAATGTGCTTCAAGCCTGATCCTGGATCAGAGGCAGGAAGTGGATGGATGGATTTAGATCACCTCTCAAAATGAGAAACACTAATTGAGTTTTTGGCTGCTTGTGATCCACATGCAGCACTCACTGTAATATTTAAATCTCTAAGAAAAAACACCTTAGTGACATTTTACATGAAACTAGTGGAGAAACTGTCCTACTGCAGTAACTGTATATAGAAGTACAGACAGTACTGTACGTATGAGACATGAGGCCCAAAATATTCCTTATTCTAAAAGGAAAGGAAGCTGATCCAGCGGTTTTAGTATGAGGGCGTCTGTGAGAGATTTTGAAAAGGTCAAACATGAGTCAAAAACAGCCGATCCCCTAATGACCTGCTGGGGGCGCTTTAATATGATTGGACCTCTGTGCTCGGTGATGTGTTTGCTTACAGCTTTATTGTGCACCAGCGGTGAGCCATACTGACACTAATTAACCCAGCCTCACCTGTCAGGTTAGCTGGTGGTTCTAAACCAGCTGCAGGTGTGAGTGTCTGTCTCTGTGTTAGCCCTGTGATGGACTGGCGATCTGCCCAGGTGTACCCTGCCTCTCATCGTACGGCAGGTGGGGTGCACCCCGGACCTGAATTGGACGAGCAGTTAAGAAAACAGATGGGTGGCCTTCCAAATTAATTTACCTGAATTAACACACGATGAAGGTGAGTCTCCATTAATTACTGTAGATGTACCAGATGAAAATGTGCAGCAGCTGTTCTGATACCTGTGGGTTTAATCAGCACAGAGAATTCCAGGAACTCAGTCAACAAGCAGTTTTTTTATTTTTGTACCTCCCTTTTGTAACACCCATGGGCTCCACCGAGACTGCCTGCCGCGGTGACGCACACTCAGATTCTTCTTGGCTGGTATGGCTGCACGGCAAGCATGTTTGGCAGATAAAGGGCAGAGGCTGATTAGTGGCATCACCTGTGACAATCAACCCTCCCTGCACTGCTTCACCCCTCCACCTGTTCTCCTGCAGCTGAGCAGAAACCACACCCTGCTCCCACACAGACGGCCAACCCTCACACTTCTCATATGTGACACAGCATTATAGATCAAAGCCTTTACTTTATGAAAAAAACAGGTTAAAACAGAGTTTTTATTCTTAACATCAGGCTTTATTCAGCTTTTAGCACCAGCACAGCCCACAAACATCACAGGACACAAAATACAGTCTGATCTGGAGATACACAGATCTGACTGTGATAGTTTATTAATGAGACTCACCTGTGAATTCAGCCTAATCCTGGGTTAATGAAACATCAGTGAGCTGAAGTTTGGCACTCTCAACTGTTTGGCTTTATTAAATCCCTGCAGCTTCACAGGATCCATATGTGCATCTCCAAAGCCAGAGAGTTACACTTACTTATGCACAACAGCAGTGACTTCACCAATAATTCAGCTGATAATTCCCAACATGCAGAGACAAGGTTGTTCAAGACCTAGTGATGCATCACAGTCTACCTTTATACACCTGAGACAGGTGAACTGCCACACAGCCACAAGAGTCCTGATCAGTGAAACACTGTCAGGTAAAAAGTCAAACATATTTTTCTTGTTAAGATTTTACATTTTCTATTTTTCTGCTTAAATTCAAAGTAAGTATTTGCAGTAGTAGTAGAAATGTTATATACACTGATTACTAAATAAAATATTATATTACTGATAAAAGTACACTATAAAAAACTGTAATTTAACAGAAGACATTAAATATCAATAAAATGACAGAAAATGAGCCGTGAATTAATGTGTCTAATGTAAAATAACATGAAAAACCTCTAAATGTGAATTAATATTTTTTCCACATAAAAATAATGTAACAATACAGTTTAAAATTCAACAGATTTCATTTATTTAATAGATAAGACTTAAATTCTAGTTTAATGCTGTAAATACATATAATACATTTCATATAAAATTACATAATAAGACCCAAATAATAACAGTACTTTTCTGCAATTTTAAGCCTGATTAATTATATTATAGCCTGCACTAATAGCAGTTTTTGACCATTCTAGAAATAGATATATTTATATAGAAATACACAAGATTTCATATAAATTTAAAGCTACAACAACTTTATTTAAATTTATGGTCTTACAATATTTCTGTAAATGTCTGTATTTTTACATAATGTTTCTGTGATTTTACGGTATTTTTCTGGCGCTCCAGCTGTCAAATATCACCATTTTTTTTTTTACAGATTTTTATTTACAGCTTAGTTAACCCTCCCTGGCCCTGGTGGCAGCCCCCTGTGAATCTTCACCTCAGGCTCCAAACAGATCCTCGAATCTCCACACTTGTGGCTTCAGGATGAAGTCTGAGTTCGACCTTTGAGTACTGAGGACTCGTCATCGTGCATGAGTCCCGAGTTCTGATGTGTTATTGTTGGACTTTTTTGTGTATCTGAACTCTTTCTGAAGTTGTATTTCTGGACGTGTAGGTGAGTTGTGTGTTGTTTGAGCTGATCCTCTCCCCATTTATTGTCTGTTACAGTTTCTGACTGTCTCTCTCTCCTACACATCCACTCACAGCAGCCCTGTCTGCACGCCTGGACAAACAGTTTGATGGATGGGCCCCTGCTCTATCTATAGAAGCACTAAGGAGGCCAAAAGCCATGTAATTGCAGTCCAATTAACATCGACAGAATGACTAATGTCGACCTGCTCCCATTTCCACCTTCTTCTCCTCCCCCTCCATCAACCTCTCACGCACCTTTTGAAATTTCTCATCTGTTGTTCGGCTGCTGGTTCCCTACCTCACCCTGAATCCCTCACCTTTATTTTTTTAAACATCCCCTCCTTTTACTCTCCCCACTCCTTTCTGTGTGGATGTGCCTCCCTTGACCTCATCTTCTACTTCACACTGATGAGTAGCATGAGGCCACAGCTGCTGAATTAGCTGAGTATGTGTCTGTTTGTGGGTTTCTGCGTGTGACTGGTTGCTGCCTCCGCTCTCAGCTTGCTGATTTTGCTGTTTTTCTCTTGTAATATGCAGATGCTACTCGTATGCTAGTGTCTGGAGTGTCTTTCCTTCTAATAACCAGACAGGTCAGAGAGTGGGAGTACGTGCTGTTAACAAAAAGGAGTGATAAAACGTGCTCCAGTTTTTGGAGCCTGAGATTACCATGGGATGATTGGAAAACAACCTGACCTGTAAACTGGGTCATCTGACCATAAAAGAAAGGTCAAAAGAGAGGTGAGATGTGATAAACAAATGATGGAATTTATGGTTTTGCACTCATTTGTATGCAAAGGGAAGTTTGGATGTGGGAAAGGTGTTTCAGATGTTGACTAAAGCACACCGGGCCTTTAACCCTGGCCTTGCAGGCAGACACCTGGCTGCAAGTCACTGACACAATAGAGTGAGTAAACCCTTTAGAGTTACAAGGATTTCTGCACTGATTCCTCATAAAATGTGGTGTGATCTTCATCTGAGTCACACTTATCTGACTTAAACTCTTAACGTCCACCAGATCACTGGAAACCCATCTTGGGTCAGGCTTGGGCTTTGTATTAGCCACTTGCAATAGAGGCAAATTCTCAGAAACTAGAATTTGTTATCTTTCAAAGGAAGTCTCATACATTTATTTTGGCATTGCACTTTTTCTGTTAACAGTTTTTCAAACAGGCAAAAATGTTATAATGGGTACATTTTTAAGTTTGGTTATCATGGAGGTCTGCTCTTCTTGAGAAAAAAGAACTGGTTTGAGCCATGGTTCAGTCACAATGACTTTACAGGACTTTAGAAGAGGATTTATAAGGATGCAAAAGATGGAAAAATGAGTTCAAAAGTGTTTCCAAAGTTCCAGGTAAGACCAAGTGTTTCCAAAATGAAGAAATTCAGGAGTGGAAATCCAACAAAGACCCCAGAAGTTTGACAAACAATCCCAAAAGAGGTAAAAAGAACAAAATGTTTAAGTGTAACACCACAAATCTCTGAAACTGTTCTTATGTAACCATTATAACAAAAACAATGAAATAGACTGAAAAAGGACACCACGAAAAAAAACCCCATTAAAACCTGCAAAAGATCAGCTGGATGTAGCACACTCGCACAACATTACAGCACATCCAGAAAGTATTCACAGCGCTTCAATTGTTCCACATGTTGTCCTGTCACAGCCTTATTCCAAAATGGATTCAATTCATTTTTCACCTCAAAGTTCTACACACAATACCCCATAATGACAAAGTGAAAAAAGTTTGCTTGAAATTCTTGTAAATTTATTAAAAATAAAAACCAACAATATAACACGTACATAAGTATTCGCAGCCTTTGCCATGACACTCAAAATTGAGCTCAGGTGCATCCTGTTTCCACTGATCATCTGTCAGATGTTTCTACAACTTGATTGGAGTCCACCTGTGGTAAATCCATTGATTGGACATGATTTGGAAAGGCACACACCTGTCTGTATAAGGTCCCATAGTTGACTGTGCATGTCAGAGCACAAACCAAGCCATGAAGTCCAAGGAATTGTCTGTAGACCTCTGAAACAGGACTGTATCAAGGCACAGATCTGGGGAAGGGTACAGAAAAATTTCTGCAGCATTGAAGGTCACAATGAGCACAGTGGCCTCCGTCATCTGTAAATGGAAGAAGTTTGGAACCACCAGGACTCTTCCTAGAGCTGGGCACCCAGCCAATCTGAGTGACTGGGGTAGAAGGGCATTAGTCAGGGAGGTGACCAAGAACCCAGTGGTCACTCTGACAGAGCTCCAGTGTTGCTCTGTGGAGAGAGGAGAACCT
>VUQS01047173.1:0-17677 GCA_015108495.1 Heterochromis multidens
GTGTTGGGAAAGTACAAAACTCATGTTTTGTACTTTCTGTTTTGTACTTTCCATAACATTACTGTAAATGGCAGCGCACACCAATATAACCTACTTCATATTCATTAGGTAACCTAATACTGGTAGTCTATATTGTTGCTACCAGCTTTACTGGTAATAGCACCAGAAAGCAGATGCCTTATGCAATACTTACTGGAAGTCTTGAAGTCCTGCAGCAAAATTATTTTGGTCTTCGATTATGCAGGATTACAGTGGAAGAAATCTTGTTGTAGTCTAACTAAATATGTGTTAATAGAAAGGTAGATGAAGTGTCCTCCAGTATTTTGCATGGAGTTTACCTTAAGCTAAATATAAACCATATGTTTTTCATACATTTCTGTTTTTAATTCATGTGTTTTTTCCTACTAAGACATATTTTATGATTATCTATATTAATTTTTTGTATTGATTTTGATTTCCAATTCGTTTTTAGCTGATCAAAATATTTGTCCTGACATACTGTATTTGATTTTATTGAGCTATACTACTCAGCTTATTTAAGTTGTTTTGTTAAAGGTTGTGTTCATTTTCTTATCAGAATTTGTTTTGGACATACATGCCTTTATAGAAAGAATAAAGAATGCTAATTATGTACACATTAATGCATTTGATATTTTGAATCCAGTGGACTGAATTGTAAGATTAACTGTGGCCTATTAATCAACTTCTGATCATCCGAACCCTGTTTTACTGGTTTTACCATTGAACTCAGACACTACGGCGCTTTAATCAAATAGACAGAAAACACAAAAAAGCTTCAGAGATTTGTAATACTTTAAAGAAAGCGCATTTTATTTGAACTGTAAAGGACTCACAAACATTTTTGACCTCTTCTGGCTCATACAGAGACTGTTTTTGTTGCTAGGAAACAGACCACGCGGAACTCAAGCGCCTCTCGTTGGTTGCTCCCGGACGTGTGGTTCGGTTGCACACTGTGCCCTTGACTTCCTACGAGAGGTGATATCCGATGAGCAGCAGCAGCAGGCGGCTCGGAGAGCATTAAATAAAGTCTGAACAGAGGGGTTCATTTCTCGCCATGGGCTTTATTCCAGACGAGGGGAAGTCTCTGGCTCCTCCGGGGGTCGTGAACAGGAATTCGCTGTGGCTGGCAGGTGTAGGCTGGGTCTCCGCCGTGCTGCACAACGCCATCAACCACAGGCCGCCAGTGAAATCGGGTTAGCATTTCAGCTGTCTTTCAGACTGCTCCACGAAGGGACGCTTTCCTTTCAAGCATATGCAGCAGTTAGTTTTTTATTTTATTTTATTTTATTTTTTTAAAAAAGAAGAAATTAGAGTATTTAGCAAAGAAGTGTAACTGGTTATGAGTCCTCCACAGTGTGTTTACTTTTCCCTGTAGTATCAAAATAAAAGGAAAAGTCAAATACATTGTTAAGAAACTGGAAACCATTAAGCAATATTTTGGATTATCAAGCACATGACATGAAGCAGAATTAAAATTAAGTTTTAAATTGGACTCAAATTCTGAATGAGTTAAAAAAACAAACAAAAATGAAGTCAAACGTTAAACTTTGTCATTATTGTTTTTCCCTATTTGAAAAGGAGGTTTTGTCACTGCTTGTGACACATTAGATTTTGTCTCCTGTTTCCTTTGGTCTTTGTTTTGGTGACATCTTGTCAATAAATGCTCTGTAAAAAGGATAGTTGCAGTCTTTTCATTTAATTCAGTTTGTTTTCATTGGCATTTTTTGGTTGTTGTTGTCATATTTTTAAAAAAACTGTTAGTACTGACCTAAAGAAAAGTCATTATAATATGCACGCTTGTGGTTCCTCATAAGCACAGTACATTATAATTATTGTGTTTTGAAGTGTCTTGCACATTTATCTGCTTTAACAGTATAGTTTTTTTGCCCTGTTTTCTCTTAAGGTGTTCATCGGCAGTTCCTGCTGGCAACCATTGGCTGGTTCATCGGCTACCATGTTACCAAACATGAAAATTACACTTATGCCAGACTTGATAGAGACATGACTGAATATATCAGACTCCACCCGGACAAATTTGTACCAAAGGGTAAGCTCATTTTCAGTGTTTTTTTGCTCTAACAGACGACGCAGGAGCTCAACACTACCTCTTTTTTCGTTTGTAATGCTTGAGACACTTTTTTTCATTGACGTGGTAAATTGAAAATAGATTGATACTTATATAGCACTTTTCTACTCTGTTTGTGCACTCTAAGTGGTTTTTTACTACAAACCTTGTTCACCTATTCACACACACACTCATGCAAGCACTTTTATCTGTGCCTAAGAGCTTTTAACCTAACATTCACACATTCACACTCCAGTAGGTGCATCAGGACAAGTCAGGGTTCAGTTTCTTGCCCAAGGATACTTTGACATTCAGAGTAGAGGAATCGGGGATTGAAACACCAACTTCCCAATTAGTAGATGACCTCCTCTTCCTCCTAAGCCACAGTCAATGTAGAATTGGGACTCTGTGAGGGGCTACACCGTTCACCAGTGAGATGCAACTCCCATGCTTCCCATTGAAATGACCTTCTGCAAGTGACACTACAGAATAATGGATTTTCAGACATGTTGAAACATGCCCTCATTCTCAAAAAGCACCAACACCAAAGAGGCTCAGTACAATATAAGTGGAAATGGTGTTTATTTATTGTACTTTTTTCTTTGAAGTATCTGTTGCACATGTTAGTGGGTGCTTTCATGTATTTTACCAACATTAATAGAAATCATGTGCTGATCACAGATCATTGTTTTTGGATGATTTGAAATCCCGTCCAGTGTAGTTGTGCAATCATTTCTTTAGTGTTTAAATACATAATGTACCCTCTTCCAAACTGTCAATTCTCAAATTGTCTGACGGCAACAAGAATAATGCTATAGCTTTAGGATGTGTACCTACATAATTCAAAATGTATTGAACAATAGTCAAACACAGAGAAATCCGTAATTTTATTTGTTATATTTCAGTCTCCTGTCAGTGTCACATGGACTTATATTTGATAGCCACCAAGCTTATCCATACAGTAACGCTACTGAACTTTATTGTCCATAACTAAATATGCAGAGAAGAAAACTTTAACATGTGACGTCTTTCTGAGTTGCATCAGATTTTCATGGGCATTGGTGCTGATAATAACAGTTCCCATGATCCCACGCTACTTTACAGCATCATCAAACTACGCCTGGTGTTATTGTTTTCATTCAGAAATCCCACGGGGGATTGAATTCGGACGCTGAATCAGATGAAATTTTATGAAACGCTGGCCCATGTATGTTTGTAATCAAATTGTTGCTTTCTGTTTCTTTTATCTCACCAGAGAAAAAGACCTTTGCTGAGATTGTTGAGCCTTTCCATCCTGTGCGCTAAGTGTCAGTGGCTGCGGAGAGAGGAAACATTTGCAACTACTGCCTGTGTTGAGCAGTCTTTTTGTGAAAGCATTCTGTCATATATTGTTTGAAATATAGATATGTAAATAAAAATAATAAATTCAACATTTTATGACTGACTTTCTTGATTAGTGTAAACAACAAAGTGCATTCTTTACTAATTTTGGAAACTCTACTGTTCTTTAACAAGCCATCTTTCCTATGATGTGTGTTTATATAAAAGGGATCATTACAACAGGCAAATTAAGAAACATAATTGATTAATTTTGGCAATGCATATTTATTCCTTATTGATTAAGTTAGAAGCATCGGGTCACTCAGTGTAAACAGTTAAGACATTTGAGATGTTTAGGTGACTTAGATCACACTTTTAAAAACAGATGTTTCATTTGATGTCCACATATCTTTTAGATTTTGTGATTAATTTGCCACCCCAATAATGTCCATGTATTTCTCAGTGAGGGTCTGCGTCTTCTTGGTGAGGTCACTCATCACAGAAAACAGTCCTCTCACGTGGAAGTGGAAAAGGGCTTCAGGATCTCTGTCTAAGAGAGGCTCCAGGGTCTTGTTCAGTGCTATGTTGTTTTTGGCCTTGTGATCGTCCAGGGGAATTAGGCCACTCTCCACTGTGTTCCGTATGGCTTTGAGCATCAAGTAGTCACCATACAGGTCTCTGCAGGTCTCTTCTGCAGCTTCACAGTCCCACACCTCGTCTGAGGGCATGTCTCGCAGCAGGCTTGGCAGGAGAATGGTCTGCTCCATTTCACTGATGGCTGAGCTGTATCGTCTCAGAGCCAGGGACAGGCTGTTTCTCTTGAATTTGGCGTCGGCAGACTGCATGGTTCCCAGTGGACGTGGTCGGCAGTTCCCTTGCTGTGGTGGCGAACAAGTGGAAGCAGTGTGCAGTGCAAAGCTATGACACGTGTGTTTATATGATGAGCCAAGATAGGTTGATCAGTGCAGTTGCATAACTGCATCATCCGATACATTTAGAAAGAGACTGAGTGCTATGTGGAGTCAAAGCCTTATCTTTATTTGATTTACACCACCCAGTTCACAATAGTCTGACCAGTGTGTCCTGAAATGAACCTGTTAATGGTCTGTGTGGTTAATGATTTATGTTGAAAGTATAAAGGGATGGCATATTTTGATTGCCAAGTACAAAATGAGTTCAGGAATGTGCAATAGAGCCAAAACAAATAACCTTGGATTATTCTGGTATGGTTTTGAATGCTGTCTTAGAGACTTTAAAGCATGGATCTTCTGTTGTCTGTTTGATAGTTACTGTAAAACACACAGACTAATTATTCTTTAAAACAAAATTTAGCTTTCAGCTCATTTAAAATGAGGGAACCCTGGATGAAATGGTTCTGCCAGGGCCTGGTTCCCCTTAGAAACTGCATGATGGCTAATTATATTCCACATGCTTGATAGATTCTGGGTTTTTTCCTGCTGAAGTGGAACTGAAATCTTTGCAGCCAGTTGTCCCATGGTAGACTTGATCAGAAAACGAGCCATGTGATGGCCTGAACACAAAACACCAGTTTTGTGTCTCTCACAAGAACAAATTATTGTTAAGAACATGATATTATAACATATTATTCAGCTATCAGGTGGGATTAAAAAAATACTCTTTGTCTGCAATATGTTTGAATGATAAAATAGTCTGGCCTTTTCATTTTCAGCCTTTGGCTTCATATTTTATTTTGAAATGTGAGTGATACATTTACCAGATATTATAAGCTTCAACAGTTGCAAACCATACATACCATTTTTGAAGTACACTTTCAGTTTAATTTGACCATAATAAAAAGCATTAGCTTGTCATCTTGTTCTCACAAGATGGCATTCTTGAGCTTGTTCAGTCGTCATGTGTCTGTACTGTGCATTCATGAATTGTCTGCTGACCCTTAAATAACAATACCTCTGAATGCTACAAGTTATTACATTACAAAATGTGTATCATATACACTGTTTCTGCCTATTCTAATCTATATATTTCCTTTTTATATAGTTTTCAACATTGCTTCTGTATTTGCAGCTGGGTGACACATAACAATGTCATAAATTTTGTACATCACTTCTTTTTTTTTTTAAGGCAACTTTGCAACCTTAATTGCAAAATATTGTGAAACATTACATTTTCTGTACTTAATGACAAATATTTTTGTATCCATGAGTGGGTTTTTTTTCTTCTTACCAATAATGGATTTTTCTTGCAGATTTTACAAGCTCATTAACACAAAACAACCAACAGTTCACACGAGACTATAACACCATAAATTCAATTCAATTCAATTCAATACAATTTTATTTATATAGCGCCAAATCACAAAAACAGTGGCCTCAAGGCGCTTTATATTGTAACGTAAAGACCCTACAATAATACAGAGAGAACCCCAACAATCAGACGACCCCCTATGAGCAAGCACTTGACAACAGTGGAAAGGAAAAACTCCCTTTTAACAGGAAGAAACCTCTGGCAGAACCAGGCTCAGGGAGGGGCAGCCATCCGCCGCGACCGGTTGGGGGTGAGGGGAGGAAGACAGGACAAAAGACACACTGTGGAATAGAGCCAGAGATTAATATTAACTAATAATTAAATGTAGAGTGGTGTATAAACACAGAGACAGTGAAAAAGAGGTGAGAGAAAGAGAAATGCTCAGCCTAGGCCTATTGCAGCGTAACTAAGGGAGGATTCAGGGTCACCTGATCCAGCCCTAACTATAAGCTTTATCAAAAAGGAAAGTTTTAAGCCTAATTTTAAAAGTAGAGAGGGTGTCTGTCGCCTGAATCCAAACAGGGAGCTGGTTCCACAGAAGAGGGGCCTGAAAGCTGAAGGCTCTGCCTCCCATTCTACTTTTAAATATCCTAGGAAGCACAAGTAACCCAGCAGTTTGAGAGCAAAGTTCTCTATTGGGGTGATATGGTACTATGAGGTCTTTAAGATAAGATGGGACCTGATTATTCAAGACCTTGTATCTGAGGAGAAGGATTTTAAATTCTATTCTGGATTTAACAGGGAGCCAATGAAGAGAAGCCAGTATGGGAGAAATATGCTCTCTCTCTCTCTCTCTCTCTCTTTCAAGTCCCTGTCAGTACTCTTGCTGCAGCATTTTGGATCATCTGAAGGTTTTTCAGGGAGTTTTTAGGACAGCCTGATAATAATGTATGACAATAGTCCAGCCTAAAAGTAATAAATGCATGAACTAGTTTTTCAGCATCACTCTGAGACAGGATGTTTTTAATTTTAGAGATATTGCGCAAATGCAAGAAAGCAGTCCTACATACTTGTTTAATATGCGCAGTATCTGGTTAGATACCATGTTTCTAAGATTTTTATCTTAAACAAGACTCACAAAAAACATCTGGTAAAGTGTTTTACACTTAAAAAGAAATTGTAAACTGTACAATGAATGTGAGGGCACGTGCAGGTTAGAAGAGGAGATCAAATTATCTGCTTCATTCTGGTGACATGCAGAGAGATCATGTCTATGTGGTACTGCTCTGTCAGTTAGTTTTTTTGCAGTCTGAAGTGGGTCGGTGCCTCATCAGGTGCATACAGTCTTTAAAGTCAGGGTGATATCAGCTCTTCGGCTTGTTGATTACTGAGTCAGTTCAGAGCTTTCCTCCGTTGACCCTTGACAATAATTTCCAAGACATGTGTAAGATCCATCATCTTAGTGAGCATATCCATGATGTCAGGGTGCTCCCTTGCTCCACTGATGAACTCTTCCAGCGTCAGCTCACCTGGAAAGATAAATGGCACCTTATACATTTAAATGTTTAGGGATTAGGATTTTAAGGGAACAAATCACAAAGTAGGAAATTTCACAACTATCAAGATGTTTGTTCATGCTTCGTATTCATTTCACTCTGGTCATGGTGACAAAAGCCTTTTATCAATGGTTTAATTCTGCACAATCATGCGTTTGTTACCTTCTCCGTTGACATCAATCTTCTCATATATAAGATTCACAATCTCTTCTGGAGGGATGTCATAGCTTCTTGTAATATCTTGAATGGCCTAAAGAAGTTGGCAGAGGATATTTAAGCAGAAAGCTGTAGCTGCAAAATAAAAGAGCTAACCAATAGATCTAACATTTCAGCATACTGGTTATATTACAGCTTCTTTCAGCCTGTAATACACTGAAAGTTAAAGTGTATGATTTGATCTGACTGGTGAAAAGTGTTATTACCTATAGTTATTATTAGGTAAAAAGTTGTTATGTAAACAGGGTGATCATTGTATGGCTTCTTTAGTCAGAAGTTAAGAATCAGCTGTGGAGAAAGCCACATCTAGAATAGAGGTTGATTAGGAAGCCCTTGGATTTAGGTGCCATGGCTACTTATATGCACTTTCAGAGTTAATCTTCATGATTCAGGGAACTGTGAGAAGCTCACTTCTTCAGATGTAGAAATCTAATTAGGAAAAATTCAAAGAAGACATACTGTACCTTAAATATAGTCTCCAGTTCATCCTTGTCAATTTTTCCGTTTCCATCCTGATCAAAGAGCTTGAAGTACCACTTTAGCTTCTGATTTATTTCTCCTTTCAACAATAAACTAATGCCCGCAATATATTCAACGAAGTCTATATAGCCATCCTGTAAAAAAGACACACAAAGGGAAAGGAGTGTAAATCTCGGATCCTTTTCTGCGAAAACAAAACTTGTTTACTTCAAAGAAGAACTTACAGAATTCAGAATTAAATTATAAAAAATTTTATCTTTCTATGCAAGGACTACAAGTGCAGTTAACTTCAGAGGAAGCTTTATCAGATATTTAGAGACACTAAATTTTATACTTCTAACTTTTTGTACTTTGATTTGTGACAAACTAATGGCCCCCTCCTAAAAAAAAAAAAAAAACAGAGATCTCAATAGTAACTGATACTGCACACCATTATACAGAGATAATGACACCATTAAACTATTTGCAAAATTGGAACTGCCTGATCTGCGTTATTCTATAATGCTGTTTCTTAGATTTTTGGCAAAGTTTTCCAGTATTCTTCATGTGTTTCTGACACCCAATTCATATCTTCCGTGTTTTCATACCCCATCCATGTCAAAGGTGACGAAGACCTGGTCCACATAGCTGCTGGCCTCCTCTGTCATACCGTTCATTTCAAGCATTGTCTTAAGCTCAAAGAGCGTGATGAGCCCCGAAGGCGATTCCCTCATGAATTTTGTGTACCAGTGGTGCATGTCCTCCTCCAGGATATCATCCAGGTTGGAGCCGTGGGCACCCATTATTACTCCAGATGACTGAGATTTTTGTCCAGAGACCTGTGAAGAGCTGCTGGTGAGACTGAATCCAGAGAGGAAAGTGTAGCACCTGCTTTGAGCTCTGAGTAACAACAACCTCCTTAAGCTTTACGTCTTGAGGCAGCTAAAAGGAGACATAACCCTTTAATAGGATAACCAGAGAATCTTCCTAAAATGTCAATGCAAAGTGCGTGCTCTTTGATTGAACCAGTTTCCATTGGCACAAAGGAACTTCCTGCAGGGTTGGCTTTCGGAGAAATGCATCATTTTCAGAAGAATGTTTTTTTTGGTTTGTTTATTTGTTAAGCCACTTAACATGGACCTATGAATCACTGAAGTAAAAAAAGATACCTAATGCAAGGGATGAACCCATGTGGTGTTTACACAACAGAAAATTTAGCAAAGAAGCTATTTTAAATTGTATCTTTAGGCACTTTGTTACTAGCAGCATATCACAAAAATATATGGTAAATGGACTGGTACTTATATAGCACCTGTCTACTCAATTTGAGCACTCAAAGCACTTTCTTATTACAACTCTCATTCATCCATCACTAGGGATTGATCTGCCTGGCTACTTCTGATCTGTGGATGACCTGCTTTACCACCTGAGCCACAACCGCCCCACATATAATTTGTTTCCATTCCTTTAGCTGAATCTACAAAATATGCCAAAGATAACACAGTTTGACAGGCATATAATAGTGTTTTTTGCACCAACAAGGTGGTTCCCAAAGAGCTATTAGCCAAACACTTGGCATATCTGAGCATATTGTGCTGTGAGTCCTTAAAGAATTTGGACAGACAGGTGGAGGACAAAAGAAGAACCAGTAGTCCTAAAAACTATCTACAGCAGATGAACAGTATCTAAAATGTCCTTAAGAAACAGCATATTCCGCTATTGACTCTTGTCTGGTGTCATGTACTGGATTGGATGATTGAAATCTGAAGAAACAAGACACATTGTCAATTTAACAATTTATTCATTTAACAAACAGGGGCCTCAATAGCATGTGGAAGAACCATACACAGACACAACAGCCTGACACCTCGTCCTCATGCTGGTCACCAGCTTGGTCACACACTGCTGTGGGATGGCATCCCATTCTTCAACCAGCATTTGTCACAAGTCAGCCAACATTGTTGTGTTGGTCACTCTCAAGCTGAAGCTCAAGTGTTCAATAGGGTTGAGGTCAGGACTGCATGAAGTTCATTCCATCCTCTCCACTCCCAAATTCTGGAGTGTCTCTGATAAATGCCGCTCTGTGGGGGCGAGCCTTGTCATCTTGGATAGAGTTCGGTCCCAGACTGTGGAGATATGGGATTGATACTGGCTGCAGAATCTCATATCGATATTTCTCTGTATTGAGATTCCCTCCAATGATGTCAAGCCTTGTTTTTCCAGTGATGGAGATGCACACCATCATACTTCCTCCACCAGAAGCTGTTACCCTATCGGTGCAGCAATCAGCATAGTGTTCTCCACGTCTTCTCCACACTTTGACCCTAGAATCCAACTGCCGTAGGCAGAATCTGGACTCATTGCTGAGCATAACGTTCCTCCACATGTTCAGGTTCCACTGCACATGTTGGAGACACCAGCACAAACGGGCCTGACGATGAAGGGCAGCAATTACAGGCCTCCTGGCAGCTCTATGAGACTGGAGTTTGGCTGTGTGGACTCTGGATAGAGAGTTGTCGGTCATATCGTCCTGCAAACCGTGACTGCAAATCTGTAGAAGACTGCCTACGATTCCTAAGTGCTAACAGGTTGAGGAAACGGTCTTCTTGTGGTGTCGTCTTCTTGGGACGCCCACTTCGTGGCCTGTCTCTGACATCCCCTGTTATATGGAACGGTCTTCAATTTGGAGATGGTACTAGGGCTCACTCCAAATAATGCTGCAACTTGATTTTGTGGAACACCAGCTTGAAGTTGCCCAATGGCACAGGGCCTATCCATATCAGTCAAATGTATGCTTGGAGCGGACACCAATTGACCACTGTAGTAGGGTCCCTGCTCACAGGTGCTGCTAATCAGGCACCAATCAGGCACCTGATTGTCAGCACCTGGGGTACCAGAAGCTTAAAACAAGAGTCAATAGCACAGTAAGCTGTTTGGCATTGGCAGAGAAAATTTTCATGGGCACAACCCACATACTCAACTCTGCTGCTCAAACCACAAATGCATTTTGCTTACAAATGTGACACTATTTAAGAAATAAACAGGCTTTCCAACAGTAAAAGGTTTATTGCCAAGAAGCATTGTTACAACAAATAAATACTTGACCAAATACAAATTTCCTTACTTTTTGTGCTAAGTTTATATCAATTTTATTTATCTATTTAAAATGTAGAGCACCACTTTGAACACAGTGTTCTAACACAAGCGTTATCATTACCTCAGTAACCCTTGGTGTCACAGCTTCGCCAATTTTATATGAAGGTTACCAAAAACATTGCCAGAGAAACTATACTCATAACACAATGGAATTAAAACTGAACAACTTGGTGTGAGAGAAAATACCTAATATTAATGGGCAACTGCAGAATCCAGCATACAAATAGACGTCTGTAATAACAGTTTTTTGATTTTTAGTTAAAGTTATAAAGAGGATTTGGAGTGTTTTCTCCAAGTTTTCTTATAAGTTTTCTTATTTCTGTACTACAAACTCACCCTCCAGTCCTGCTGATTCATTCCCCATTTTTAACTAACACTAAAAATTTCCCCAAATTTCTTCAGCATTTGAGGTCTGAAGTTGTTATAATTTGTTGATTGGTCACTGCCAAGCTTCACTGTTCACACTGCAGCTTCATCTTAGTTCTTGTCAGTCTGACAAATCACTCAGCCGATTTCAGACCAGCACTGCTCGAGCGAGACATGAGTCATTTCAGTAACAAATTGGCCTGATTGCTTTCCAGATTGCTGCTGAAGTGACTCTCAGTCATGTTGCGTCTGGGGTGACACTTTGAGCATTTTAACACAGCCACCTGAGCTTTAGAAAACTTCCTGCTCCCATTTATCACCAGTCTCCTCCTCTTTTTCAGCACCTGCATCTGTCATGCTCTTATCCCAGTCCTCATGTGCTCTTATCTTTTTTTTTTTTCAAGTGTTCGGTTTTGTATTGATACTTCTTCATTAGTGGCATCTAAGAAATGTACAAACAGATCTCCATCAGAGGATCTACAAGCTCAATTAAAGTTCATGGCACAATACTAAATAGTCACAAAAATGCAACTTATTTTTTTTATGTGCATGAACACCAGTTGTCCTTTTTTCCTTTTAAAATCCAAACCAAGTCAATTTTGGTAAAAAAAAAAAAAAGAAAAAAACCTGAAGTGTAAAAGTAATATCAAAGAACATGGAAAAATGATTCCAGGTTGGTGCGGCTCTCGAACTGGCATCTCCAGTTTGAAAAACAAAATGACCTACGCTACCAGCAACAGCTGTTAAAGCTGGACAAACTTAACTTTGTGTACATAGACACAAATCTAGAGAAGATACTGATGAAAAATCATGTTCATGTTGTCCAGGAACATGAACCAGTAGATTACCTTTGAAGTATTTAACAAATTTCCATGAGACTGTGTTGAAGGTTTACTGAATCATTTGCTTTATCATTTGTCAGTCTTGCTGTAATATATATGGCATTGTGTCCTGGTTATTATCATTTAAAGAAAACCTAAAAATAAACAGCCATAATGTTGAAGAATAATTGCCATTGGTTGCTGACTGAAAACCCCGTAAACAAATAGTCTGGCCGCAGGCTTTGTTTTATAAGCTATAATAAAAAAGTATGGCTAAAATGGCATTCAACTAATGAAGAGGTTTCAGATTTCAACCCCCTCTCTTAAATTTTTGGTTACATAGTACTAATTTGCAAAAGTCAATCATTGAAAAAATCTTAAGTACATCCTTACTGCTTCCATAGGAATTCACAGGGTAAGTAGCAGCCAAGTCCAGTTAATCAAATATACCTGATTACTTGATCATATGCGTTACCTTCTCTGTAAAAGTAAAACTTTTGGCTGGAACTGGTCCGGAGCATTTATGTGTCTGTTAACAGAATGCCACAATCTTGAGTGAAGGTCCCAGCAAATTCACCCCAAGGTCAGAATGCGCAATGTGCAGTGAAATTGTAAAAAGCTTAAGAGCTACATCTCAGACTCTATAGGCCTTAGTTATCATGGTAAATGTTAGAGTTCATGTCAGTACAATTCAAAAAACACTGAACATGGCAGCACAGCTTAGGTTTGCGAAGTTGCATCTAAACAATCAACAAGTCAAGACCCAAGTGGAGATGTTTGACCATAATGTACAGCACAGCTTTAGGTGAAAACCAAACACATCATAACACCACAAACGCCTCATACCAACTTTCAAAAATGGTGGAGGGCTGATGATTTGGGCTTGTTTTGCAGCCACAGGACCTGAACATCTTGCAGTTATTGAGTTGGGCATGAACTTCTCACTATACCAAAGTGTTCTACCCACAAACCTCAATGAACTAAAGCAACATTATAAAGAAGGAAATTCCTCCACAACAATGTGAGAGACTGATAAAGTCATACAGATTTTATTGATGGTAAAAGCATTTGAGTTGTGTGGGTTACAGGGTTCTACTGGTTACTAACATAACCAAACACCAAGCAAGTACAACAACACTACACATAGCAAACCGGCTAATGTTACTTACTAGTCTGACAGTAAGAAGGCCTGTCCAGCATTATGCTGGCTTTTATTTTGCAAGAAAAGCAAGTTGTTTACTCTCGTCCAGCCCCAACAGCTGTTGCTCTGCGTATTAGTATCTGTATCAAATATACAAACATTGTACACCATTATTCAAGGGCTTTGAGTTTCTTAAAGAATTCATTTGAGCATCTAATTAGCTGTTTCTCTGTATGCTTGTCTGACTCTAACAGCTTTGTGTTTGTTGTCAGCAGAACAGGTGACTAATTAATCATTAGCCTCCTGGATAAGGTCTCTCATCTGTGTTGCTCAGGAAAATATAGAACATCTCATTATAAGAAATGATCATTTATCACATTAATGTGTTGTTGTAAAGACAACCTGAACTGTTTTTAGTAATGTTGGTTGGTCAGTTCAATTTTTTTGTGACCAGAATGAAACACATAAAAGGCTAATGAACCGACTGTCATGAATTCTTATTTATAACATTGGAAAAAAAGTCATATCTTTGGCAGTTTCCTGGCTTTTACTCTAGCAACAGCCATAAGGTAGACATCGATAAGACATCTTCATGGTTTATTACAAAAAAAACTTTCTGTGATATAGTGAAGAACAATCATGTGCATTTCCTAAGTTTCAAAGACTTTCCTTGGTAAATAAATTAATCTTAGACTCGACAGTGGTGCAACTGCCAAAACAAAACATTGCGTTTAGGCGTTTAGAGCCACTAACATTGTGCCAAACCAATTTGGCACAATGCTACAAGTCAATTTTTTCAGCTAAAGTATTCAAAACTTTTTGCCCCAAAAACATTTTTTCAAAGGCGTCATCAGACTATTGGTGTTTCTGCAATTCCACTTTGGTCCTTTTAATACCTTTTAATAATAGGCAAATTGGTTAGTCCATTTTATCGATATTGTGTCAAAGCTGCTGTGTGCTAGTATCTCACATACTTGGGTAGTATGATCCCACTCCACACTCTTATCTCATTAGTCATCTACACAATAATTTCAGTCAACCACAAAAACAAATGACAATTTTTTTTTTGTTGTTGCTCTTTATTTTTATTTTTATTAATTTAAAGTTGAAGGTAAAACATTATTTACTGTTTAATCTATGTCCAC
Organism: Heterochromis multidens; assembly: GCA_015108495.1. Taxonomy (NCBI): domain Eukaryota; kingdom Metazoa; phylum Chordata; class Actinopteri; order Cichliformes; family Cichlidae; genus Heterochromis; species Heterochromis multidens. The sequence goes on from VUQS01047173.1 coordinate 14,493, forward strand.
CTCACATATGAAAGTGAAATGTGGATGGTGACCGAAAGAATATGATCTTTCGGTCACCATTTCTAGGCATTTCTGACAAATGGGGTCAGGCGCTCACTCCTTTGGGAGGGGAGTACAGAGTACAACTACTGCTTGTCCACACTGAATGGAGCCATTTGAGGTGGTTCAGGCATCTCACTAGAATGGCTCCTCTCAGGTGAGGTGTTTCAGGTAGGTCCAACTGGGAAAAGACCCAGGACACACTGGAAAGATTATGTGTGTGCTCATACTGGAAAATACGTACAGTGCTTGAATGCAGTTGACCCCCAAAGTCCTCTTTGTTTGACTAGTAGTGCGACTGCTGTGTGCCATGCCCAGGCCGACCTCGTCAACCTGGCAGGGACACAATTTGCTTGACAGCACATGTAGTGTGACCACTTCAGGCTGGTTCCAAAAGCAAGTAAAACTCCACAGAGTTGTGTTAAAATGCTCAACTTTACAGCATTAAAATGGCAAGGTAACAGCCTGTTATAAAAAATGGTTTCTGTCTTGAATTTATTCTATCCTCCTCAGTGTTCCTCTGTATCATGTTTGGTGTGAGGTTTCTTGTCTCTGTGTTAAGGTATCTTTTGGTTGTTTCCTGTTTAACTTTGATAGTTGGAGTTCTCTTGTGTCTTGCTTTGGTTTTTGCTTCCTCTCTCTCTGACTGGGGATTAGGTGCAGACAACCAGTACCCAGTTTATCTGTCAGGTCTTTGACCTTAGTCTTTGTCAAAGTGTCTGTGTATCCCCTCAATTGTCTCTGTGTGATTACCTTTTGGATTTTTGTCTGTTCTCTTTTTGGACTGAGTTACTGGATTTTGCTCTTGGCTAAATAAAAAGCTGTTTTTTTTGTTATCTTAGTCTGCCTGGTTCCCTGCATTTGGGTCCTTCATGACACATACTTTAAAGTACAGTCACTCAGTGCTGTTGAACAAGATATTTAAATATAAAACAGATTCCTAAAAAGGTAAGTCAGTTTGAACCTAGAAACCTTTTTAACTTCAAATCACAAAATCATTTCCATATCAAAGAATGACATTAAAATCATAGGTACATTTTGTACCTGTTTGATGCATGCATGATCCTGTTTGACCTCTTGATGCATGCTCAATAATCCCGGTAAAAGAATCCCAAAAAGTTGAATCTGTTCATCTGGACGTAAAAAAAAAAATGCTACGTCCAGATGAACAGATTCAACTTTTTGGGATTCTTTTACCGGGATTATTGAGCATGCATCAAGAGACTGTTTGATGCATATTTATGTATATATTATTTTCAGCTGTGGTCACCTGCATTTTGTCTGTCAGGTTAAAACTGAATATTTATCTTGTTCAAAATTGGATGTAATGGCTTATAAAGCATTAATTAAGGGAAATTTAGCTTGGGTAAATTATAATGAGTAGACTAGGCTGACTAAAATGTAAAGATAACTGTTATTTAAGATAAATCTCATGATCCACATGGGTGCCCATTCATATTTCTTGCTCCACTGGATTAAAATCGAGGCACTGTGCTTCATTTACCTGTTCCCATGGTGAATCATGGTAGTACCATGGAGTACCACTGATGATTTTTTTTTCCATTACTGAAATATGTGCTTTACTCAGGGTGAGCATAGAGCTGACTGAACAAACTCTGATCAGCTTTTATGGAAGTCTGTGTTTCCATTCTCAGAGTTAAAAAAATCTTATGTTAGAAAATCTTGTAACTTACATCACTGCCACCACTCTTGCTTCCTTAAATGGACTTTAATGCTCTTTAAACAAGACTGTTTTCTCTCGGCATCCAATATTACCACAGCTAGGGTCAAATAGTCCAAAAATGATGTGGAAAACAACCAACTCAAACACTTTATGGCTAGAGGATGAATTCTCTGGTGTTCATGGTATAGGAACATCACACTGCACCCACTTTTAATCCTGAGAGACAAAACAGCTAAGTATCACAAGAAAAATGTTTTTCATTGATGCTGTTGTTGTTCTGGCCTTTGAAAACCATCTGTTATAAACAAGCATCATAGCAGCATATAATCTTAATTATGGAAACTTTCTATGTGAAATTATGTTTCAGTGTTTGAGATCAGATCTGATACATTCATATATCTGAGACATACTGTACGTCTGAGGAACGCACACTCTACTTCTCTTCTTTTCTGTCAGTGTTGTTTACAGCAAGTCAGTAAAACTTCATGTTAAATGGCGTCATATGAATTTATTATAACTTAAGTTTGGTGTTTATACTGTTTGTGTGTGGTTGGCACTTATATAAATGTCACATTTAATCACTTATGTTGCTGAATTAATTAGATTTGTTGTGCACTGTTGTTTCTGTGTAAGGCTGTTTACTGACCCTGCGGGGCCTAGCATTAATGACCCGGCTCTCCATCATCAGCCAACATACTCAGAGCCTAATTTGTTCACATTATAATCAGCAGTAAACACTGTCTTTTCTGTGGCCAGCTTACAGTCAGAGCTCTTTGCTGACCCCAGCATTTTTCTGTGCTGGGGGTGGTGAGACAAGATGCTGCACAGAGCCTTGATTAAATACAGTGTATCTGGAAAATATTCACAGCGCTTCACTTGTTCCACATTTTGTCCTGTTAAAGTCTTATTCCAAAATGGATTCACTTCATTTTTTACCTCAAAATTCTACACACAATACCCCATAATGACAAAGTAAAAAAAGTTGGCTTGAAATTCTTGCAAATTTAATAAAAATAAAAAACAAAAACAAAAATATAAAATGTACATAAGTATTCACAGCCTTTGCCATGACACTCAAAATTGAGCTCAGGTGCATCCTGTTTCCACTGATCATCTGTCAGATGTTTCTATAACTTGATTGGAGTCCACCTGTGGTAAATTCAGTTGATTGGACATTATTTGAAAAGGCACACACCCGTCTATATAAGGTCCCATAGTTGACAGTGCATGTCAGAGCACAAACCAATCCATGAAGTCCAAGGAATTGTCTGTAGAACTCCAATGCTGCAGAAATGTTTCTGTACCCTTCCCCAGATCTGTGCCTCAATACAATCCTGTCTCGAAGGTCCCAATGAGCACAGTCGCCTCCATCATCTGTACATGGAAGAAGTCTGGAATCACCAGGACTCTTCCTAGAGCTGGCCGCCCGGCCAATCTGAGTGATCGGCATAGAAGGGCCTTA
>VUQS01047178.1:0-16068 GCA_015108495.1 Heterochromis multidens
ATATACTTTAAATATTAAAAATGAAATTGCTCCGTGCAGAAGAATGGCCCATGTTACTGTTATACTCCAACCCTGTGTCATAGTCTTTGTTATAATCTATTGTAATCCTTGGTTTTTCTCTTCCTTTGTGTTTCCCTTGTCTGTACCTTCAGTGTTGTCCCCATCTGTCTCTTACTGTCTGCCTGTGTGGATCTGAGTTTGCTTTGTGTTTTATTTTAAAGGTTAGTTCCTCGTGTGGCTTTCTGTGCTTCTAATTCCCTCCTTCTTTTTTTCTTTTTCTCACCCTCATCATTGTCTTATTTCAGTTCACCTTATGCCTTGTTATCCCTGTTTGATGTGTATATTTAATCTGTTATTTGACAGTCTTTGGCAGGTTGTCTGCTTTGGTGATTTCTTGTTACTTTTTGGATTTTGGTAGGTTGTTGTTTTTATCCTGCCACTCAGATCTTCAGATAATGAAATAGGCATTGTTTGCAGCCTACAAAGTTATTAATACGGCATCCCTATATAACAAGACGATGGAGCACAGAGAGCCTGTCACATCACCTGATTAATTTAGATAAGACTTAAAGATTTTTTGGCCCCAGGCAGTTGCCTGGGATGCATTTGAGCAGCTCAAACCATGAATTATTTGTCATTTATGGATGCCTTAATAGTGATTTTGGGCTATATATGAGCCTGGTTACTGTTAGAATCAAAAGAAGCATGATGCCAAAACTAAAAATAAATGGCAGTCGATGCTGCATCTTGGACAACTTGCAATGCCCCAACAAAATGAATAAAAACCTGTAACCTGTAAGAGCCTGTTGCTTTCTCATTTTCTCTTCTCCTCATTTGCCCACAATATCACAATGTGACATTAACCAACAGGTGCAAGGGGCAATCTTGAACAGTAAAACTAAAGAAGTAAAACACAGGCTATAGCACAGACAAACCAAACTCAGGTCCATAATCAACTTTCCCTTCATTTTTACACTTTTCCCAGATCACAAGTTCTGTCCTGTCTTATAAGAAGGAAACCTTAACAATATTAATTGCTAGTAACTGCAGCTATTGGATAAATGTAATGCAGTTAAAAAGTCCACACTTTAAAGAGAATATATTCAAGTAAATTACAAGTACCGCCACTTTGAACTAATGTGCAGTTATTTGCTAAAAAATTGTAAATTATTGGAAACATGTGGAGTAACCTGGACTCATTTGTTAGGGGCTAAAAATGAGGCCATGTAGGTCACAGCTAGAGTTTGATTTGTGTTAAGATTACAATTAGGATACGTTTAAACACTCACTTTTCAGTGTATGGGTGTGCCCTGACTGATGAGCTCTCACCTTGAGGTTAATCACAGCCAGATGTTTCCCAGTACAGCCAATGCTACTCATGTCTCTCAGTGGTTCTAGTATAGAGTACAAAATAAGCACAATTAGAGGAACAAACACTCTTTTTCTACTGTCAGAACCCGTCTTTGTATTTCATGGCTCTGGTTTTAATTTTTCGGCTCCTTCTATGTGTGTATGTGTGTGTGTGTGTGTGTGTGCGTGTGTCTGTGTGCATGTGTGTGTGTGTGTGTTTGTTTTTCTTCCTTATATTTCTTCCTCTGTTTCTGACTCTGGCAGTCGCAGCAAAGCTCTCAGCCAGAGAAATGAACCTGGCTTGAATCACTTTGGCTCAGAGAGGAAAAGCTATGAACAAAACCAGCCTTTTGTGATTACAATGAATGTGTGGCACAAAGATGCGTAATTTACCTGTCGAGGGTATTGCAGATGCCATTTAAATGGGTTTTCCTAAGACCTGAAGAATCTCTGAATGCGTCTTGGCTTCATGTGATCAGATTTATGGAAGATTATCTCTGAGTTTTTTTTTCTTTTTATAAGCCTCAAGATCTGCTATAAAGAGTGTGTTAAGCGTTTTTCTTTTTGCTAAACAAAATGTTCTGCAAGACGTGTTTTACCCTGCAGCACTCGGTGTGTTCTAATGCTGGGTGCAAATTAGTATATGTTTGGAAATATTAGGATTGTGCTGACCAAAGATTACCAGCTTAAGAGCCATTTCTCTCCAAGAAATGCATTTATGAGGGTTACACATGGACGGCTCCACATCATCTAATAATCAATCAAATTGATTGTTAGAAGGATGTGAAGTGCAAGGCCACATCACTCCTTTTGTGCACACCCCAGTTTCAGCACAGCAGTGTGGGGATTGACAAAACCTAAGGGGTAATATACTTTATCTGAAGTGAGGTCAAAAACCGTCCTCATCCTTCCCAAAGCTGAATCTTTGTCAGTTCTTTCTGTAACTTTTCTAAAAGCCAGACGACATACCCATCCTCATAAATAGCTGCTGCAGGACTGATGGTCTATAGCAAGATATTTCAGCCTGGATCAGCGGGTTGATAATTACATTTTCAGAAAAGGAGAATAGCAACAATATTAGCTAAATTACCAATTTTGAATTCAACCAGGGACTAGAAAGAGAGAGCATATTTCTCCCATATTGGCTTCTCTTCATTGGCTCCCTGTTAAATCCAGAATCAAATTTAAAATCCTTCTCCTCACATACAAGGTCTTGAATAATCAGGTCACATCTTATCTTGAAGACCTCATAGTACCATATCACCCCAGTAGAGCACTTCGCTGTCAGACTGCAGGCTTACTTGTGGTTCCTAGAATATTTAAAAGTACAATGCAGGCAAAGCCTTCAGCTTTCAGGCCCCTCTTCTGTGGAACCAGCTCCCAGTTTGGATTCAGGAGGCAGACACCCTCTCTACTTTTAAGATTAGACTTAAAACTTTCCTTTTCGATAAAGCTTATAGTTAGGGCTGGATCAGGTGACCCTGAACCCTCCCTTAGCTATGCTGCAATAGGCCTAGGCTGCCGGGGGCTTCCCATGATGCACTGATCATTTCTCCTTCTCTCACCTCTTTTCACTCTGTGTGTTTATACACCACTTTGCATTTAATCATGAGTTATTATTAATCTCTGGCTCTGCTCCACAGTGTGTCTTTTGTCCTGTCTTCCTCCCCTCACCCCCAACCAGTCGCGCCAGATGGCTGCCCCTCCCAGAGCCTGGTTCTGTCGGAGGTTTCTTCCTGTTAAAAGAGCGTTTTCCCTTCCCACTTTTGCCAAGTGCTTGTTCATAGGGGATCGTCTGATTGTTGGGGTTTTTCTGTATTATTGTAGGGTCTTTACCTTACAATATAAAATCCCTTGAGGCAACTGTTGTTGTAATTTGGCGCTATATAAATAAAATTGAATTGAAAAATTGAATTGAATTGAACCAGAAGTTTAGATCAATTAACCTTTATCTGCTCCTGAAAAGAAAGAAAAACAATGTAAAACAAATAAACACAATGATGAACAGCATCACTTGCCTTATCTGAGAAGCCAAAATAGTTATAGAGATAAAGTAAGGTAAAGTTATCAGCTAATGCTTGTAAACTTAGTTAATTGCCTTCATAGACTGTATAGATGCATCGCAAAGACACAGATACCTTTTAAATTGTGTTAACTAACATACACATAAGCTGGCTAAGGAAGGAGCAAAATCAAGACACTTTATTCCTGCCCTAAATGCCAGCAGACATAGCTAACATACAAATAGAGTACTAGAATTGGACTCACCAAAAGTGGAGCTTTCTGGGCTGGCTGGACTTAACCACAGGTCCAGGCTCTCAATCAGCAGAGGTGAAGCCTCAAACAGCAGCAGGGTATGGTCACATGGGTCGGCATCCATCCATTGGCATTGAGTCACTTTTAGAGCCCAGCTCATGTGGCCATTTCAGGAACTGCAGTTTTTGGCACATGTATGAGTTTCAGAATTTTTTTAGTCTCAAAGATTGCAATTTGAATCTCCAGTGTCTGCGAGGAAATAAACGGGGTAAACATATCTTTCTTTTTTTCTTTTTGGTTAGGGTCAGTTTTGCTTTCATTGTGGTTTTTTCATGTTTTTTCCTTTATCCCAAGCAAACTGGAAATGTAAAACGCCTCACTTCCTGTGAGCTGCTGATTGTTTCAGGCAAAGACTTGCAATGTGCTGAATTTTCAGACCGGCAGGAGTAAAAGCTTTCACACTAAATCACTGGTGCATTCTATCAGTCCTCCGTACAAAGCAGAAAAAAAAGAAACATTTATTTTTATTAAATTTCTGTAAGGGGCGTTTGTCCTTTCCTAGTGTGACAGCTTCCCTCGCCTGTAATCTGAATCACTTTATTTTCTGTGGTGTTGTGGCTGTGTGGGCAGCGGTGGGGGGGGTTTCTGCTGACGTTTTGTTCCTCCCGCTCCCTTGTTATTGCAGTGTTGAAGATAGGAACATGCAATGCTGCGCTGCCCTCCTCCAACCTGCCTGTTCTATTTTCACCCAGACAGCTGAAGCATTGCTCCTGTCGCCTCTGTCCTTTCACTGTTTATCTTCCCCCTTCTTCCTCACTTTCTCCTTGTCCTAGAGAACAGACATTTTCTTCTTCCCTCTCTCCCTCTCTCCCCTCCTCACCGAGTGTTCCTCTTGTACTTTTCCCATTAGCACACTGAAGATGATATTTTCTTGTTTTGTTGCCAAGGATCCAGTCCCTATTTCTTCTCTTATCTATCAGGATGTATGTATCAGGAGTGATACTTTATACTCGATCTTGCTTTTTTACTCCTTTCCTTTTCTCTCCTTCATATGTGGTTGAAACAAAATGACCAGTTGTTACAGCCATCTATGAAGTCCCAAATTCCTAATGACCTCAATAACAGCAGTTCTTATTAGTTCTTCAACAGCACCTTGAGGCAACTGCTGTTGTGACGCTATATAAATAAAATTGAATGAAATTGAATAAAAAATGTTCAAGTAATTTTTTTTAGGGTACAAACTAATATTTGGTAATATGATTAATTACTGGTGATCAGTATGTATGAGTTAACTTTCTGGCAGTATACTCACCGGCTCATTTCAGGACAAATAATTGTAGTTGTGAAAACAGAAAGAAATTGCTTTTAAATTCAACTTAACCTGATGTTGTTCCACATATAGCATTTGCACGTTTTGGCCTCTTCAGCTTGTTCAAACTGGTCTTTTTCAATGACATTTACTTTGGCTACATTGTTAATAACTGATTATATATTATAATGAAGAACAAAATAAGTAATATCAAAGTTAAAATGGAAATAAGAAGCTAGAGGAAATGTGACATTCCACATGGCTTATTCCCACAGGTAAAGTTTTCCAAAGTGTTTATCCTTTCATAGAAAAGGCTCTGTCCAATTTTGCTCAATTTGAATATATCAACATTTCCTCTTGAATATGCTCTGGTTTTTCTGAAAGTAAACCATCCGCTGGTTTAATAAAGGCCCCTAAATATATTCATACTCAAGTCATACTGAATAAACGATGAATGGTTTAGCAGTGGTGATGACGGTAACTATGAGTGTTTATAGAGGGAATTTATTCATGCAGAAACTCCATTTCAGGACCAACTTGTGAGGCAGTCACTGAAGTGTAAGTGATTTGAGTCATTGCACATGTACAACAGTGGTGTCACAACAACCGTGTATTGATAATAACTGTGATATTTAAAAATTAAGTGCAGAAATATGAAGTGAAATCTGTCCTCTTCACACTGCAGAAAGTCACCATATCACACTTGGATGGCCTAAATGGGAAAATATTTTTGCCATTTGTCATCTTACAGTGACAGAGAAAATGGTCTCCTCTGGGGAGGATTGTTAGCAAAAATTGCTGAAATGTATCTTTCACAACCACAAATGTGAACCTTGTGATGATGCTAGAACAAGTCAGAGGACCACTGAAGTACACTGAGTTTGACCTCTGCTCACCATGACTATCTGTACAAAACATTATGACATTCCAGTCATTGGATAGATATTTTATCCTTCACCAACCAGCAGACACACCATCCCTAGAGACTAGCACGACTGAAATCAGGCTGTATCCCACTGTCTGTTCATCCTTTATGGACTGGTAGAAAGTATGAAAAATGTTTTTTTGTATAAAGGTCCACAGACTGTTTAAGTTGTGTAATCTGTTGTCATTCTGTCCCGCAGACTCTCTGTGTATCCAGAGATTCGATCCTGGGCTGGGCCTCATTGCACCCATAAACCCCATGATGGCGGGCATCAGCCTGGTCCCACCTCCGCCCGTTCCCGCCGACATGCCCGTCATTAAGGAGATCATCCACTGCAAGAGCTGCACTCTCTTCCCTCAGAACCCTAGTAAGACTGTACTTTAATGCAGAAGAAATAAACTTTACTTGAAACTTTGGAGCGGTGTGACACATGCAATAATGGCAGACAGCAGTACCAAGCCAGTAAACTTAAACTGATTAACTTAAAGGTACAGTCAGTAATTTTTTGAAGTTATTTAATAGAAATAGAAGAATGTTGTATGCATAAATATATATTGATTAGTGTGTAGTTACATCTTCCAACAAATTGATGCATTCTCACAAACTTATAATTAATCTTTTAAAAATACATAGGAGCAGGCATCGGTTTGTGGAAACCATCAGGTTGCCCCACCATATTTGAATGCAGTGGCTGGGAAGGTCATCTCCCTTCCAACTAATCGTGTTTTATGTATGCAGCTAGAGAACAGCCACATAGTAGGCCAAAGGTGGAGGAGAAGAGAAGCTGTAGGCTTTTGCGTGCCGTGGAGGGACATTTGAATTAGTTTCTGCACTTTCAGACTCAAGATATGAAAGATCATATCTATGTTTTATCATCTGAGAAGGGGTCCCCTTCACCAAAGAAGCGAAAATGCAAGGGAAAGAGACAACGCGACCGGCATCTTAAGAAAACTAGAATTGGGAGGGGTAAGAAAACAGACAAAAGTGTGAGATCAAACCTATTTTAACATTAGATTTTTTTATCTAAAGTTTTTTGTTTTTAGTTGATCATACTTGACAAAAAATGCCAATTGTTTAGCCTCTTTAAACTGCTGTGTAGCAAGAGAGCTGTGGATAATGCGGCCATATAATCATCTAACTGGTCCTATTATTGTGCCTCAGACCTTCCTCCTCCATCGACACGAGAGCGCCCTCCTGGCTGTAAGACAGTATTTGTTGGAGGTTTGCCAGAGAACGCCACAGAGGAAATCATCAGGGAAGTGTTTGACCAGTGTGGGGAGATCACCGCCATCCGTAAGAGCAAGAAGAACTTCTGCCATATCCGCTTCAGTGAGGAGTTTATGGTGGACAAGGCTATTTACCTGTCAGGTGAGCACTTTTCTTTGGAAAAAGCAGTGCCTCGAGTTTGCAGTTGACATCTTGTTTTCATTTGTTTGTCTTGGTTTGGTTTTTGGTTTTTGGTTTTTGTAAAGCCGGCCATATTTGGATGAGAGGGTAGTTATCAGCTAATGCTAGCTCTGGCTAAGTAGCTTGGTTAGCAAGGTGCGCCCATAGTTTCAAGTGATACTAAAAGAAATGTTAGCAAAGGAAAAAAAATGTGGACATAAAAAAATGAAAATAACAAAACACAACAAAACAGTGAAATTATTTTCAACAAAATGCACCCAACAACAACAGCAGACCTCCTAGTGTGTATTTTAATACAACTGCATGCTAAATAAGATGATGTAGCACCTCCCTATCATTATCTATCTATTAAGTTGGCCACACCCTTATTATGCATAACTTTAAGCCTTTTTGTTATATAAAAATTTACCTCCATGCAGTTGTCATGAAGAAGAAAATTAGTTATAGACACCACAATTGTTTTTGTGCCAGGCTTTATCTACTTCTGCTGTTAAGATAGATATTTTAACACAGGGTTCTATGAGAATAGCTGACTTTTAGAGCCAGCCTCAGGTAGCCATTTGAGGAACTGTATTTTCTTACAATTCTGCATCATCTTCATGTTTCACCCTCACAGGTTTCTGCCTGGGAAATAAAATCTGATGAGATGCCTACACCTGTTGTGGAAAACGCCTAAATATAACGGTATTGTCTTCTCTCCTTCAGGGTATCGGATGCGTATCGGATCCAGCACTGATAAAAAGGACTCTGGGAAGATCCACGTAGACTTTGCTCAGGCCAGAGACGACCTTTATGAGTGGGAGTGTAAACAGCGCTTACTGGCCAGAGAGGAAAGACACCGCCGCAAGATCCACGAAGACAGACTCCGGCCACCATCTCCTCCTCCGATCGTGCACTACTCTGAACACGAGGCAGCGCTGTTAGCAGACAGACTAAAAGGTGAGCAATGGGAATGGGTTCATAGAGACAGTGTGAAGTAGGTTTTCATAGAGAAAGTGATTTCTTTCCACTATATAACAAGAGACTAACAAAAATCGAGCATAGTGTTAGTTCAGGCAACTTAAGCTTAGCCCCAAATCCAGCAGATCAACTGATCTCATTACTAGACCATATAAGGTGATGGCTCAGCTGATACCCTTTGATACATCTAAATCTCACACACACTCACACAGGCACACACATGCACACACACAAACGATCCAAAGACTGCAGAAGGCAGTATAAATATGAGCTTGACTACTAATCTCACTGGGTTGGACCGAATCTGTTCCAGTCTGAATCAGTTTATGTATTTTCTAGTTTGGGTCAGGTGGTCTGCTCCAGTCTAGGTACTGATGGGTTTCAGAAGGTAGAACAAAATCTGCAGGTGTTGTCATGGATACAATGAGTAAATAAAATCCCTTGTAGCAAACATATTAGTCCAAAGCCATGCACGACTTTTCAAAGCGGATTTGTAGGTCACAGATAACAACGCTTTTAATTTGATTGTCAACACATCTGTTGTTCTGTGTGTGTGAGTGTGTGTGTATAATCTCCTGTTTAGGTCACCTGCTGTGATACCCAATAACATGCATGAATTAATTGTCCAGGAAGCTGCACAATTATTGATATTCTTCATCCCCTGTTTGTAGCCACCGATAAACAACTGTGTTTGACTGCAACAGTATAAAGCAGGCAAACACTGTGCAAACACAGGGGCGCTGCACTCTAATATAGAGAAGATGATTTAACAAGCCATATTTGCATCAGTCTGTATGTGTTGTTTTTGTTTTACAGCAGCGTTTTGTATGTTGTTGTAAAAGCTGCAGTTAATACACGGCGGTTCTCAGGGAGCCCCAGAGTGACAGAAAAAATAGGTTTTGTGAAAACAGAGTATCTGATTTTTTTAAAGGGAGATAAATAAAAGCAAAAGACCAGAGAAGTGGGATTTTAGTTATTAGATTTTTGACTGTTTATCAAAGATGTCTGCACAGACTGTGAGCTCTCCGGGTTCAGTCATCAGTACAACCACAATTGTCCTGAGTGAACAGTGAATGAGACAAACACGATTGAGACGGAGCAAGAACTGCAAAATAAAAGCCTTACCAGAGTTCTCAGCACCCCAAAATCAAACAAAACAGCTGCAATTTTTATGTGTCTTTACCTTTCTCATTGCCTTCAGTGGCTTCCTGCTTATTTTTCTTTTTTTGCTTCTAGCAGTTGTAATCCAGTAAGATATGCATTATTAAGTGAGCCATTGTAGGATTCTGGAATTCATTTAAAGATGTAATCTAGTCATAAATACATGTTTTTCTCTGCGTTTAGGAGCCGTGTTCAGAAAGAAGAAGACTTTTGATTTCTCTTTGTTTTTTGTACAGCAACAAAAACAATTCCTCATAATAGTGAGATGAGCTAATAGTTTGATTTTTTTTGTTATGGTAGCAGCAAGACGCTATGTAGCTTTGGGCTAAATACTAATGTTGATGTTTAGCAAGCATATTTTGGATGCCAACATTAACTGAAGGAGATCTGATGCGGTATATCTGAGAAGGTATATCATAAAACATCCATCCATCCATTTTTGTTAACCACCCAACCATTTCAGAGTCGCCGGGCCATGGAGCACATCCCAGGTGTCATAGGTCAAAGGGAGGGTGGGGACCTTGGACAGGTCACCATCTGTCACAGGGCTAATAGAGTGACAGACAACCATTCACACTCACGCCTATGGCCAATTTAGAATCACTAATTAAAACACTGTCTTTGGACAGTGGGAGGGACTACTAACCACTGCACCTCTGCACCGACTATTAACAAAACAACTGGACATTTTACTAGAAGTGAGATGATCACCAAATTTATTACAGACAGAAAGTAACCTGCAGTGAGCCATGCTGTTAGTATTACTCGGAAAAAAAAAAAAAAAAAACTGGACTAACTGCAAACATACAATGTGCTTTTCTGGTTTATCACTCTCACAGGAAGCTGATGCGAGCATGTGCTTAATGTTGAGAAAAGGTGCATTTTGACCCAAAACCTTGATGTTTTTCTAAGCCTGTTGGTGTCTAAACCTAACAAAAAAGTGACACCGAAGGAGAAAAGTAAAATGAAAACGTAAAACTACAGATGACAACAGGACAGGTATGTCACGTGACAATACCATTCACCTCCCCTCCTGCTTCATCATGTTTTAACGACCTGAAGGGAAAAGACCCAAATACAGGACACACAAAGGTTGACTGAAAGTCAAAAATCCAAACATTTATTCAGAGAATAGGCAAAGGTCATTCACAGAAAGGCTACAGCAAGACAAACAATACATGTAGAGTATTGTAGAGTACAGGCAGAGTCTGTAAAACAGTCCGCCAAGCTCATACACTAAGAAACACTAAGAAAGGTGGACGGAATGAGATGAGCAGAAATGAACAAGACAGTTGGGCAGAGAACAAAGAAGACTAGGAAGCATATATACTGGTGGGTGATTAACTGATTGAACACGGGAGAGTAATCAGGGATAGTGAACAGGTGTGGAAGACAATGTAGGTGAAATTAAGTAAAACTAACAGTGATAGACAGAAACAGTGATTACAAAATAAAACAGGAAATAACGTGAACCAAAACATAACAACAATCCAAAACACATGGCACATGTTGACTTTTGTCTGTTATTTTTCCTCAGCTGGAAAAATGGTTTCCTGGAGCAGAACGCTGCATGTTGGAAAATTACACTGAATGCATACCCAGTGTGGTACAATGTAATGAGATGGGTTTCAGACAAGTCATCTGTTTGTGGTGAAGTGGGAAAACGACTGTGTTTATTTACAGTGTACTATGAAAGGATCCCTATGCTGTTAATTTGTAATATTTAATGTTATATATAATATTTTTTGTTATATTAGCAGAAAATGTGTTAAATTATGTGAGTAAAATTTAGCAATTCTTGGTTTGATCCGTCTGAAGTGTTTTCCCTGCTTGACACCCAGTGTTTTTCCCCAACCTGTTTTAAACCTGAGTAGAAATGTGCTCTGTAAAAGAATGAATCATGAGAATGAATAATTCAGGTGACATTTCAAAAAAAGGTAAAGTCCTTGGTGTGCTTCTCTTTTAAAACCAGCCCAGTTTCACTACAGGAGTTACATTTTCCAAACCCCCATTTATCTGCTGTGTAATAGGTTTAACTTTAATACCATGGACCACTCCTTTTCTTTCTGTACTGCTGTAAACCTGCCTTCACCTACTCCTTCTGCACGTGAGGAGAATTGATGGAAGAGGATGAAGTGTGGGACTGAGCTGGCAGTGGGTTTGATGAGTGAGAAGTGAGCAATGAGGGGTGTTTGCTGTGGAGGAGTGTGAAGGTCACTTTTCCTCCTCCTCCTCCTCCTCCTCCTCCTCCTCCTCCTCCGTGTTGCCTCCACTCTACTGTGGCTGATTCTTGTCTCCAGTGATTGAAAGCGTTGCATATTTACAGTAAAAGGCTGTAAATCTTCTGTGTTTATAAAAACACAGTGGGGCTGGAATCACTTGCAATTTAGTGCAATTTAATCACATTCAAATCTAGCACACCACTTATTACTGTTATTGCAGTTATGCACTGTGATGACCTTCATGTTTTCTCAGAGCTATCAGGCAAACTAAACATTACTATCGAGTGTTATTGTTATATTAGTGCCGTTTTTTTTTTCAACCTAAACCATCTTTAACGTGTGGTCAGATCCACTGCACACATAGCTTAAATAAAATATGAAAGAAAAGAAAGTCAAAATCTTTACTGCTGCAACTCCCACAAAATAAATAAATACAAATAACAGTTTTTGTGGTGCTATGACCTTTGTGTTACTAACCTGTTGCTGCAACCTGTTGCTGGGAAACACATTACCAACCAACAGTGGGAATCAGATATTTCAAATCTCACTCTCCTTGTCATTTCCATGGGAACTGATAAAAAGCCTGATGGCACCTGTTTAGTGCAACAGTAGATACAGATCATTTGAATGACTGATGGTGCACATTATCTGTGTTATAAGAAACAGTCAGACATATGTGCTCGTTGTAAACCTGCTTGATTCAAGTTTGAGCTGCTGTACTGAACACAGCCAGACAGAGTGACAGAGTTTAAAAGTTCTTTATCCAACCTGAATCTTGTCATCATAGCCTTTCAGGATGTCTGGTACTTGAAATGTGCATGTTTCAACAATAAAAACATGATTTCACTCAGTTATGAGGAACATATGTCATCCCTGTTAGAGAACACCCCCCACCCCATGTAGGTCACCCTGACAGCACTGAGCAGCTCCTTCAGTGACAGGCTGATGCACCCACGTTGAGTAAAGGAGAGATTTAAGAGGTCATTCCATCCAGCTGCTGTCAGACTCTACAGTGACCAACAGCAGTAGACCCCATGTATAAATACACATATCCACCTTGTATAGTTTGCATTTTTCTTCTGTTATTGTAAAGTTTTATTGTTATAGGTTATAGGTTATGCTGCGTCTATTTACTCCTGCTCTATTCACTTTGCTGCTGTAATAATGTGTGCAACTGTGGGACTAATAAAGGCTATCTTATCTTATCTTATCTTATCTGTAACATAACCCAGATAGTCATTACTGGTGAGTCTCATTAATGGACCTGTCTCAGATGTTGTTTAATCACAGAAAAGACTTTACCATCAAGTTTTATTTTTACATCTAAGATTGTATCCATCCATCTGTTGGTCCATGCTAGTTTGCAATATATATTTGCGAAGTGAAGGAGGGAAACTCAATACAGAAGTCTGCGTCTGTGCCTCCCGCAACTAAAGGTGTGCAAACTATGTCTTTTTATGCAGTGGAGTAGACTTTCTACTACGTGCCAAAAAGCATGTAAAATACACATAACATTTTTTCATAAAAGAGCAACTTTGAGTATTCCTCTTATTTGTTTTTTATTCTTTTTTTTCAGACATTATTGGCATTTAGAGCATTCTCCAAAATAGTCATGTCTTTTAAAAAGCTGAGCAACTCACAAACAAACATGAGCCTATCAGTTAATCTGGTCAGACTTTTGCCATTTTGAAAGTGATATGTAAGTGTTAGTAGGTCCAACCTAGTACGACTGCTGTTGCGACTTGATGAGGATGATTACTCAGACATGAAGATGGCAGGTTCAAATGCTGTCAGATTATCAGTAAGGTGTATGCAACAACAGCAGTCCCAAAAGAAAAAAAAACAATCACGAGCACTCACATTTGGGGCTCCAGTCTTACCTATTTATTTTATTTTTGCACTACAAAAAATGTGATGTTTCAAGCAAACCTGGTCTTCAGACAGTAATGCACATAGCAGCAGTCCAGTCATGTTGATGTTTTTTTTCAATTGCAACATCAAAATTTGTATCTGTCTTCCAAATCTCCTTTACAGTGATCCAGCATTTATAATATAATAATAATTAAAATTAGAATTAGAATTTTAGTTATGATGATAACAAAAAAATAAAGAGAAGACTAAAAAATATTCATAAGAGGTAGTAACCAACCAAAAATAACACAGTTCAAGGTACATAACATAAAACACCAGACCCAAAAATACTGGCCATGCATTGGTATAATAAGTCACCAGTCAACAGTAGTGGCAATAATACAGTATAAATACAATAAAATCATAGTAATAATTGGGTTTAAAGAGTCTTTCCTAACAAGATTCCTTTCTAACTACCTTCTCTATGTCTCTGTCTTTTTCTATATCTATCTGTGTCTATCAGATCTCTAGAAAACCAGCAGCATGTTGCTTCTATTTGCTTCTGCATCTCCAGTTTATCTACAGAAGCCAAACCTCAGCCTCAGTGTAGTGTTCCCATCCATCCTCTAATACCTAACATAAACAAGCATGTTTTCTCTCTGAATAACCCTTTTCAATTCATTCTTCACCTCAAACAGCAGGGGAAATAAATTTCCATTATTCCCGCGGTCGTCCCTGTTCAGCAGTGCTTCATTGTGCTCGCTGTAATGTGACTGTAATCTGCTGCTGTGCATGAATGGGGCTTTATCAGAGTGGGGGGAAGTGTCTTCTTACAGGTTGTGTTGCACTGGGTATTGAGCTCATTAAATGCTCTCTAATTCACTCTCTTCTGCCGTCGTCCGCGGCTCCGTGGCACCATTCAATTATTATTCAAATGGAAGAGAATGCACTCGACGGAAGCCCACAGAGACTCTGCAGTTTTTGTGACTGAGACCGAATGCTGCTTGGGGTTGTGCTTGAAAAAGTTGAAAATCAAAAATGCATTTTGTGTTCAGCAGCTGTGACGTGGTTCACAGACCCATGAACGGTGGAGGCCTCCAGAGAAGGATTTTAGTCCCCAATAGCTGCTCCATTGTTTATTTAGGCTGAGTGAATGCTAAAGGTCCCATGAAACGGCTTTCACATCATACTCTTCAGTCACCACTTGGTGTGATGTAGCAAGACACAGGATGCTGGGGAGGGACTTGGAGTCCAAAGAGATTTTAGTAATGTGAATTTATAAATTTTAAAGCAGCTATAATGTTTTTTTCTTTGAAATGAAAATTTGAAAACATCCATCTGTCCAAAGTGTCTCTGGTAGTGAGTTCTCTCCTTCAGGAGAACATCCCTTAGCCGTCACCTAGAGCTGTCAAGTCAGGCTTTGCCATCAAGGAGTTAAAAGCAGTTTGGCTATGACTGTTGAGGACTATGAAGAGCTTGGAAAAATATAGATTAAAGCATCTGTGCTGACACTGACAAAAAGTTGAACCCAAGTCTTGATACAGCTCTTGTTTCAGGAGTGGCACCTTACTACTAACCCCATATACCACACAAGGAGCGGATTATTTAGGGGTTAAATCGTGCCAGGAGGTCACATTAAGGCATCTATACATTAAGCCTCAAGCATCTGTGAAATATAATATCTTAAATATATGTATAAATGTGTCCTTATGTCTAGTTGGCAAATAAATGATTATGCCATGCTTTTTTCTAATGCGTCAAGAGTATCACCTTAAATGATATGATATACCAGTGTTGTGTTGTGTGTTAGCTCATATTTGTATTTGCTGAGTACTAGAGGTGGGAATCACCAGGATCCCCACGATACGATATTATCCTAATACTTCACTCATGATACGATATTATTGCAATTTTTTAACATTTTGTGATATGCAGAGTATTGCAATAACATATATTGTGATTTATCACCTTTTTCAATCTGCAAATTATGTCCTCAAAGTTAAACTTTGTCAATATCTGTTTTATCCAATAAGACAAAGTTATCTCAATCCAAATATTCATTTATTTATTTATTTATTTATTGCTGCAGAATGAGATTGTCAAGCATACTAACACTGTCGCCAAAACCTGCCATAAATGTTGCCATAGACAGGGGTGAGATTGGAGCTAGGAAGACTATGCTCTGGGAAGGCTGCTGGCCCAGATGGTGTTTGTCCAAGGCTACTAAAGGACTGTGCTGCCCAACTGTGTCAACCTCTCCACAGGATCTTCAACCTGAGTCTACAGTTGGGGCGGGTGCCGGCACTGTGGAAAACATCCTGTATTGTGCCGGTACCAAAAATAAAGTGTCCAGCTGAACTGAACGACTACAGACCAGTTGCCCTTACATCTCACATCATGAAAATCTTGGAACGGCTGATCCTACACCTACTGAGACTTGAGGTCAAAGACAAACTTGATCCCCTGCAGTTTGCATACAAACAACACATTGGAGTGAATGATGCTGTCCTCTACATGCTTCACCGTGCCCTAGCTCATCTGGAGGAATCTGGCGCTTGTGTGAGAGTTATGTTCTTTGATTTTTCAAGTGCTTTTAATACCATCCAACCAAATATACTCAAAGACAA